>MU771440.1:0-52956 GCA_026770625.1 Nicotiana glauca | reverse complement strand
GAAAGTGAATTTTATTCCATTACTCATATTATTTTTCTGATATTATATTCTGCTACTACCCCAGAGTATGTTTCCTTTTTTTTATTTTATATTCTTTCCTGCTATTTTGTTGTGTATGTATATATATTGAACTGCACAGGTTTATGTGGGTGTCTGGTCCTAGCCTTGTCACTACTTCGCCGGGATAGGCTAGACACTTACCAGCACATGGGGTCGGTTGTGCTGATGCTACACTCTGCGCTCTTTTTGCGCAGATACAGGTTACGGACAGCAGCAGCGGCCGTAGTGCGATTGTTAACATTCCGATCACCGAGACTTCGAGGTATCCTTGCAGGCGTCCGCAGGACCCGTTGTCTCCTCTATCCTTACTTTTCAATCTGTTATCTCATGTATTCGAGATAAACAGTTTTATATTGCTTTCAGACGGTTATGTGTATTATTCTTAGAAGTTCGTGAGTATTGTGACACCAGTTCTTGGGTAGTGTATCATGTTTGGATTTCTGTATCGTATCTAGTAAAAATTGTTAAGTCTTCCGCTGAATTTATTTATTCCGCTGTAATCATAGTATTATATTTAAATGTTTTAAAATGAGAGTTGTAACCAATGGAAATGTAAGCAAGAGTGGGATTTCCTAGCTCCCATTAGTAGGCGCCATCACGACTACCGATGGTGGGAAATCCGGGTCGTGACAGAATCTCCATAGCCTGCAATAATCCACCGAGTTTTTGATGCTCAATCTTAACCTGTTGACAATTAGGACACTGAGCAACAAACTCCACTATATCCTTTTTCATTTCGTCCACCAATATACTTCCCTAATATCATGATACATCTTTGTCGCTCCTGAATGGATAGAATAACGAGAATAGTGAGTTTCTCCCATAACCTGCCGATGCAGCCCTACAATATTAGGGACACATAATCGTCCTCGATATGTGAGGACCCCATCTTATGTAATTTCGAACAGTGTCTTTTCCTTCTGAGGGGTGGTATCCCTATAATGAACTAACACGAGAGCCTCGTACTGGCGTTCCTTTACTTCAGTTACTAAAGAGGATATTGTCGTATCTTGTATAGTAATTCCAATATCACCTGAGTCCAGTAACCGAACTCCAAGACTAGCTAGCTGATGAACCTCATGGGCTATTCCCCTCTTTTCTGGCTGTAAATATGACAGGATACCCATAATTCTACGGCTGAGGGCATCGGCTACTACGTTCGCCTTCCTCGGATGGTATAAAATATCAATTTCATAGTCTTTAAGTAGCTCCAACCATCTCCTTTGACGTAAATTCAATTCCTTTTGCTTGAAGATATACTAGAGTATCTTATGATCCGTATAGATATCAACATGAATGCCATACAAGTAGTGTCCACATCTTTAGTGCATGAATCACCGTGGCTAAGTCTAAATCGTGGGTTAGGTAGTTTTCTCGTGCTTTCTTAGTTGTCTAGAAGCATAAGCTACAACCTTACCATACTGCATCAGCACACAACCCAATCCAACGCCTGAAGCGTCACAATAGATAACATAACCATTGGTCCCTTCTGGGAGCATTAGAACCGATGCTGAAGTTAATTTATCCTTTAATGCCTGGAAACTCCATTCACAAGCATCAGTCCATTGAAACTTTGCTCCCTTCTGAGTCAAATTTGTCAGAGGTGCTGAAAGGGAAGAAAATCCCTCTACAAATCTCCATTAATAGCCTGCCAAACTGAGAAAGCTACGAACCTCCGTCGGTGTTGTAGGTCTATTCCAAGTCTTTACTTCCTCAATCTTTTGTGTATCCACCCTGATGCCTTCACCCGAAATGATATGCCCAAGGAAAGCTACAGAGTTCAACCAAAATTCACATTTAGAGAACTTTGCATACAACTTCCCTTTTTGTAGAACTCTGAGCACAATACGCAAATGATCTACATGCTCAGCCTCTGAACGAGAATACACCAATATATCATCGATAAATATAATTACGAACAAATCTAAAAAGGGCCTGAACACACAGTTCATCAAATCCATGAATACTGCTGGGGAATTGGTCAAACTGAACGACATAACACGAAACTCAAAGTGCCTGTATCTGGTCCTAAATGTTGTCTTCGGAATATCTTCGTCCTTAACCCTTACCTGATGGTATCCGGACCTCAAGTATATCTTTGAAAAACATTTGGCACCTTGTAACTGATCAAATAAATCATCAATCCTCGGGAACGGGTACTTATTCTTGATCGTCACCTTATTTAACTGTCTATAATCAATACACATTCGTAAGGAACCATCTTTATTCCTCACAAAAAACACAGGTGCTCCCCACTGTGATGTTCTAGGTCTGATAAAGCCTTTTTCAAGCAACTCCTTTAGTTGTTCCTTTAACTCTTTCAGCTCTGCGGGGGCCATTCTATAGGGAGAAATAGATATTGGATGAGTATCTAGTAGTAGCTCAATAGCAAACTTGAATTCTCGCTCTGGCGGAAGACCTGGAAGCTCATCGGGAATAACATGGGGAAACTCATTAACCACAGGGATGGACTGAAAGGTTGGTGACTCTACTTCCACATCCTGAACTCGAACTAAGTGATAAATACAACCCTTTCTGATCATCTTCCTTGCCTTGAGATGGGAAATAAATCTACCTCTCGGCGACGCTGTATTAACTTTCTACTCCAAAATAGGCTCCCCGGGAAATTAAAATCGGACTATCTTTGATCTACAATCAACGTTGGTATGACAAGAAACCAACCAATTCACACCCATTATAACATCAAATTCTACCATATCTAACTCGATTAGGTCCGCTACTATAGATTTACTATGAACTACTATTATATGACCCTTATATACTTGCTTAGCTATCACAGAGTCCCCAACGGGTGTAGACACCTCAAAAGGTTTAACCAATTTAGGTTTTATTCTAAACTTACTAGCAACCAACGGAGTAACATATGATAAGGTGGAACCTGGGTCAATCAGTGCATATACATCATATGAGAGGACTAATAATATACATGTAACAATATTAGGCAATGTCTCCTGATTCTGTCATCCTGCCAATGCATAAATACGGTTCTGAGGACCGCTCGAGCTAAGTGCTCCACCTCTGCCTCTACCTTGACTCATTGGTGCTTGAGAA
Source organism: Nicotiana glauca (assembly GCA_026770625.1). Taxonomy (NCBI): domain Eukaryota; kingdom Viridiplantae; phylum Streptophyta; class Magnoliopsida; order Solanales; family Solanaceae; genus Nicotiana; species Nicotiana glauca. Next base: position 49,824 of record MU771440.1, on the reverse strand, counting down.
CCTCGCCTAGGGGAGGCATACTGATGATGACAAACAAGCTAAAGATCCCACTGGCTGAGCTATGCTTTCATCACCTCTCGTTAAACAATACCTCATAACGTGGCCCGGATAACCACAAGTATAACAAAACACCCAATCCCATGCGACACTGTGCGGCATGCTGCTTACCATACTAAGCACGCCGTGGCAAGGGCGACCTCATCTAATTTGACTCACCTCTATACTGAGGACATGAGGCCCAGGAATTCTGACCAGGCCCTGAATATGTGGAATGATCAAATCTCTTACCGCCAAACTAAAGGGGTGCGCTAACCGATGGTTGGGCTGGATACCTCGGGTAATATTGTCTCTGACTACCTCGAAACTCACCAGAAGGACCCAAAGATCTCTCCCTCTTATTTTAAGCCCTATCATGCTCACAATCGGCCTTTTATTTCTGCTTACGCTCCTCTACTCCTTGAGTGTATGCCTGAATACGAGAAATATCCATGTTTGGTTGAAGTGAGACCGACATACAATCATTAAGCAAGTGCGGCTCTAACCCCATAACGAACCAGTGAACCTGATCCTCCATCTTAGATACAATAGTGGGAGCATACCTAGCCAACAAATCAACTGAAGACTGTACTCCCGAACACTCATGTTACCCTGCCGAAGGGTCAAGAACCAATCAACTCTGGCCCGCCTAAGCTCTGGTGGTATATAATGATGAAGAAAAGCTTCTGTAAACTCCTACCATACTGTTGTAGGGGCATTCTCACCTCTGGACAACTCCCAAGACTCGTACCAATTAACTGTGTCACGCCCCAAAATCCGAGGAGCACGACCGGCGCTCAACCGAGTAAACCCAACTGAGCAAGCCTGACAGGTTTCATACATACTACCCAATCTTGGAATAAAGAGGAAATATACATCATTAATCAAAATAAACAAGTCTTTAATGATTTCCATTTCACTTCCAATAGCAACTTCGTTCATAAATTTGAATATATACAAGTTTTATACATCTTTTCAAAACATCATTATTTCTATTTAATCCCAATACCTGACACTACCCACAACCTGTCTACGGGGCCTCTAAACATAGCTGAAGAGTAATGTAATATGGAAATGTCGGTAACAAGGCTCCAGCTATACCTCAAATACAAAGTACATGATAAACAGATGAAATAGGACCCCGAAAAGAAGTGAGGCTCACCAAGTTAGCTGAAAGGATGATGCGGCACTAGCTGCGACCAACACTGCCTACTATAGAAACACCTACATCCATTTAAAGACATAACGGTTCCGACAAAAGGGATGTTAGTGCCATCGAATAGCACTAGTATGTATAACTAAACACCATCTCAATAGAAAGAACTATCATACAAGAACAAAGAAATCATAAGTATTCAACCAAAGCTTTAAACAATCACTACATCATCAAATACAAATAAGGGATCACATAGCTTTCACACAATTTCCATAACTTTAGTTTGGGGAATTCCATATTGTTGCATCATTATTCACATTACCATTGCTTCCTTGAGCGGATTCCGATCACGGCCCGATCGGCTAAGCCGTCTCCCTGAGACGTTACCATCATTTCACTCTCACTTTCCACTTTCAATTATCAATACATTACCACCATGGGTGTATAACATGGCGTCCGATTACGGCCCGATCGGCTAAGCCATCTTACAAGATGTTACCTCAATCACAATTTCATTTCAATCTTTACTTCACATATATCAATTCATAGGCACTTAGGGCCACAATTATCACATCATACTTAGCACTAGGCCATATTTCACAACTCACATTCCACATCACTTTCACTTTCAACAACAAACTTACAATTTAATATAATGGGCATGCATAAGAGAAATTCAAGTTATAAGCATAGAGAGGAATTCGCATGATTCGGCACAATAATCACAATTTAAACTTGACTTGAAATCTAGGCAATTTTGCATATACTTCACATTCTTCAATCTCAATTTATTGTCTAAGCATTTCAATACATGATTCACATTCCTTGCACTTTTTCAAGTTATCAAGAATAGCATATTGATCATATTGAGACGCATCTTTCATGCATATAAGGTTACAACATCAATTCATGTGGAATAACAATCAATACAGGAACCCAAACTTTAATCTTACCGCATTTACACAAAGGAGCTCAATTTCTAAAAAGATGGGGTTTTAGCCATACATACCTTGTTTAAGATTTCCTTAAGTTACTACGACATTTCGAAAATTCTAGCAATCCCAATCTACTTGAGACATAACAAAATTGAATCACAAATTAGGAAGGTATTCATGGTTTTAGCTAATTTGAGCATTTTATCAAATACTAGTTGAGCATCTTAATTTCAAATCTCTTTTTCAAGGTTTCCTTGATTCCCCAACCCAATCTTTACTTATTTATGTTCAACAATCTTTCCACAAACCTAATTTGTACATGCATTTATACATAATGATATTACACCCAAGAATCATACCTCAACAATCCCATCTTATACCCAAAACTTGAAATTAAGGTCTAATGTATAGAACCTTACCTCTTAGATGAAGAACTTATGATTGGGTTCTTTGATTTTTGAAGATTGAAGCAAGATTGGATGATTTGAATGTTGGGTTCCTCCTTCTCTCTCTAAAATGCTCTGACCTCTCTCTAGAATGCTCATGAAATCACCCCAAAATGAATCCTAAAGCCTATATATTAAAATGGGGTTGGGTCATGAAAATAGGAAGATTAACCCTCCGAATTTGGGTTGGCGGTCTCATAAGGGACCGCAGAATGGGTATGCTGGCCGCAAATGCGTCGCAAAACTCGGTGCCCAAAAATGGGCTACACTGGTCCAATTTGCGACCAGATTTGTGATCGCAGATCGGTTATGCGGACCGCATAATGGTTTTGCGATCGCATATCTGACACAGGATCACATTTTTCCAGCCTTTGGTAATTTGATCATAACTTTGTGTAGAAATGTCCAAATGATGAACGGTTTGAAGCGTTAGAAACTAAACTCGAAGAAATTTCATTTGATAGGTTACTCATCACATAAAATCATATATACATGTAAATGTGGTCTTCCAAAGTGGGGACTTGTGCGAACTCATTTAGAATATTTGCCTATTATGAAATTTTCCAATTTGACTTGGACTTTGGCCTCCCATTAGACTACACATTACACATTATAAGGATTATACACCTATTTAAAAATCCAATTGATCCCCACCATGTTAATAGCATATAAAATATTATAATTGGCCNGTTTAAGGGTTGGGATTGCTTCCGTGAATGAGATTCAAGTCTGACTTAAATGCTTAGTATAATAAATCTCTTTTCTCACCTTCCTCAAGTCCCTAAATTTTGACTAACTCCTAAATTTTTTAGAAATTTTGGTAGAGTCTCCTTTGTAACTAGTCCTATCCACCTGCCAGAGAACCACCAAAATCATCCTAAAAACACATCCACAAGTCGACAAAGCACGACAATGTATATATCAATAACATGAACCTCAGCATTACAAGCACTATATTATCATAACGACACCAGAACATGGACTGCACATTTTAGATCATATCACCTATAAGCTACCTTTCAAGTCAAAGCTTATTGATATACAATCAAGTGAAAATATTTTCCTTCCGCGACGCGTTCGGCCTTCAAAGTGGCCTCCTCGACTCGTAAGCTTTTCCATAACACATTCACGGAAGCAATCCCAACCCTTAAACTTATCTAACAAGGATGACAGCTAGACACCTCGCATAAGCTAACTATCCATCAACATTCACCTTCAAAAATTTACACCAGGATGATACACTAATGATCTCCACCTACCTTCTTAGACATAGACATGTGAATACACAAAATATATGGAGAACAACGATGGGTAAAAATCATACTCCTAGTGCGACCTAATGGGAAATGCTCTTACGTACCCTTAATTATCAATTCACATAACATCTACAGGGGAAAATTTTGAGAATAACCGGTTCACCCTCCTAAATTCTAAATCTCTACTCGAACACTTATGCTAAACCTTTGATGACCTTCGATGATTACTCTGAGATGTACTATCACAAACTGTCCATAAAATTACCTATTGAATATATGTGATCACATGGGAATGATCCTCATTTGACATGTCAGACCTTCAATACCTAATAAATTTAATGCAATGAGGAACAGAAAATTCAAGATTGGGTTGGAGTTACCTAGGAATTTATTAATGCGCTGAGCAGAGTACTTTTTGAGGTTATATGATAAGGGATATGAAAATTACAACTAATAATGTTTACATGGTTAATCACTGTGACAACATTAATTATTAGACACATGAGGCATAGGGGTAAGTAGTACATTGGAAATATGAATCATTAAGGAGGAATATTCAAGTACATGACTCAGTCGTCTCCTAGAGTGTAGGGAAAATCAATTTATCAAAAATGAGAATACTCTGGAACCTTGAATACGATATGGGATTCAAAATACATGAAGTTAAATTACACTCCTGACGTTAGCTGACACAAGGAATCTATGCCATAAGCCCATGAGGATGAAAATGAAGTTAAACACTTATGAGATTATCATAATTCAAACATCTTAACCCTCCCTGACAATTGACCCTATATGAGAGAACTAAAGATACGACAACTTGTCTTCCAAATCAATATGCTCATGATATGTGCAAAAATTTGAAGGCATCTAATCTCAACCTTTCATGAGTAAAACTACATAGCTAGGACATCTAAATGTTGGGACGAAATCATGTATTGGTTAGCAGCGTTCTAATGGTTAACATGATGCTCTGGGAAGAAAGTCAAATGACACTCATATCCATCCAAGGAGGTGGAATACCAAGGGTAGAAAAACTCCTCTCACATGACAATGATATGGTCAATTATTCTAGAAGTCGAGTGAGCGGAAGGCCATGTAACCCATCCAATCCGGCCCATTTAAGACTTTTTGAAAAGGGGACACACTTTGGTTTGAAATCATGAAAATTTAAGCTTGAACTTTAAGGAAAATTATTACTTTTGAAACTCATGAGACAAGCCCTCGTAGTGCTAGAAAATCATCAACAATGGCAAGAAAGTACTTAAAACCATTACGTGTTGGTATAAAACAAGGCCTCAAAGTGCCCACATGGATAAGTTTGAAAGAATGAGACATCTTAATGCATTTATCGGGGAAAAGTAACCTAGATTATCTAGTCACAGGGACAAGCAGAGCAGGTAAATAGTTGTTAGAAGAGCATCTACAAGGAATATCAGCAATATTTATTTATTCTAACAAAAGGAATATGTCCCCATCCTTAGTGCTATAAGACTTCCTCTTTGATGCTATGAAACATAAATGCATTTTACAATGAGAGTTATCAAATGAAATAGATAGTAGGGTGGCAAAACTAATGAGCACTATTTGGAACCAACAAGCTTAAACTAAGTTGAAGACATTAGAAGTCCATAGTAAAGGGGAATTTACCCACCTTCAGTGTCCTTTTAGAAAAGGGGGCTTGTAGAGTACATAAAAGTGAGGTGAATTTAAACGAATCATACAGTTGGATAATTAGTCGAGACGTTGAGATAATATCGCATTGAATATTACGGGTGAACAACACATGATGCAAAACAAATGAAAAGAAAGTGAGAGAGCCTATGGAAATAACCTTTACATTGTAACCACTAGGGAGGATGGTAATATAAAGCGATTACGAGAAGCTACATTTTTAAAAGAAGATCTCTGTATGAAGTCACGTGATGTATAGCTCCAGAATTAAAAAATCCAATTATGTTTAGCAACTCTACTTTATAATGAAGCACTACAACACACTTTTACACAACCAGCTATTACAAACCACATTGGGAGATGCTATAAGACTTGACTGAGAGAAAGGCTTTGACATACGAATGTGTTACTAGGTGTATTGTTCCTTGGTTAACCCAAAACCAAAAAGCGAGAGTTAGACTAATAAGCAGATTGTTGGACTAGCACATGTGTAGATAATCCATTATCGAAAGGAGATCATTCAATTCTCAGCAATTGCGGCATGCTATCAACCCTTGATGGACTTGAAGTGATGTGGGAACCCAATGAGATAGTATAAAATAATCACGGAAGGTTTGCAGATGTTCATAATGGGTTCTCCATGGATTTTGACTTGAGAAATACCAAGATGCTAATGAAAGACAGAAAGACAAGAGAAACAAACGTGGTTCTACGATAAGATAACCCCCAAAAATGCGCTTGGTCTTGACGGAGAGCCTAGTAAGGGTCCTTACGAGAAAAGAAGTGTTACAATAACTCATAGAAGGATATGTTCTCTCATGGTTATCGAACAAGTGTTGGGTAAACTAGCACAATGAATTCACTAACTAAATAACACAATTAACACATATTGTGGAGGTGTAAAGAGAAAATAAACATTTGTTATAAGCTGGACATGCTTCTGCTACATTAACTCCCAACTACAGCATACGACCGCGCCACGAGCAATAACAATACTAGGACAAGGTGAGCTACTTATTACGGTATGTCCCAAGTGGACACAAAAGTTATGGCGACACAATATCTTCCTATGACGGGGATGTGAGGATCTCAATTTTCAGAAAGACTTTATGCACATGGTGACCATTTTGATTTACATGCACTCATGTGATATGTGTTAAGGTATGCTCTTATGTTACTAGACAGTGAGAAACTTTCATGATGATACTCGCAAGAGAGTAGATTGACTGTTCAAACCATATAAGCCATATACACAACTGAGTAAAAGAGTGACTCGAGAAGGATCGCAACTCTGGGATGCTTTGCATGGAACTTGACACCACATAGGTAAACTTTACGATGGTACATGCATAGGCACAAATGAGCAGACGTTGTCCATAAAAAGATTTTGTAACAAATTCATCGGATGTAGTCCCATGTTGAGAATTTAGAAAAGAAAGTGGGAAGTATTAATCCTAGAGTTATAACTCCATTCAAGGACACAATTATAGAACTGGATTCCACAAGAATGTAAATAAGAGAGTTTGTAATAGAGTGGATTCACGAATAATGTGTCTCATTCAAAGAGTCGATACATGCAATGTTTTGTTATTCAACACCTTGTTAAGACCATGTTTATGAGAATTCTTCAATATGGATGAACATATCCAACGAGTAGAAATTTTGATTTGACTCACTTAATGACTTTAGGTTGGCAGGGCAATAGCTTAATCGATACTCCTCAACTCCACATCCCTAACGTACATAGGTAACATACTGATATACTACATGATCTGGTGGTGCAGAGACATTAATAGGAACAAGGGTACTCCCCTTAGCAACAAGTTCTACCAAATACCTCCACAGCTCAATACATTCTCCTAATAAGTCCTTAGGCAATCCACTCGGACTCAATGGTCGGATCAATCCCTCTTTACATGCTTCAAATGTACGGATTATGGTATCAAGGTTTCCAATCTTGAGAATAAGTCTTAGAGAGGAAATCAGCTCCCTATCTTGAGCTATATCGCACGATCTGGAGTATCAAAGAAGGGTGAAATTCTTAAATGCCCAAGTAACCTCCAACTTATAGATGTGGTCGACTACACACCGATAAGAAGGACTCTACTAGACACGACTCTGAGATATCCTAGGACACTTTAAAACCTTAGGCTCTGATACCAAGTTTGTCACGCCCCAAAATTCGAGGAGAACAACCGGCGCTCAATCGAGTAAACCCGACTGAGCAAGCCTGACATATTTCATACATACTACCCAATCTTGGAATAAAGAGAAAATATACATCATTAATCAAATTCTATAAACAAGTTTTTAACGATTTCCATTTCACTTCCATTAGCAACTTCGTTCATAATTTTGAAGAAATACAAGTTTTATATATATTTTCCAAGCATCATTATTTCTATTTATTCCCAATACCTCACACTACCCACAACCTGTCTACGGAGCCTCTAAACACAACTGGAGAGTAATATAACATAGAAATGCCAGTAATAAGGCTCCATCTTGTGACGACCCGACCGGCCGTCTTAAGAATTAACACCTTGATCCCCAATTAACTGCTTTCCCCAAGTCTATTTATGCTAATTTGAATTGTCGGGATGTTCGGTTTTGAGTTTCGGAGAGTTTTGGGACACTTAGTCCCTAAATGAGAGCTTAAGTGTTGGAAAATTACTCGTAGTTGGAACAGTGTGAAGACGGCCTCGGAATGGAAATTCGATGGTTTCATTAGCTCCGTTAGGTGATTTCGGGGTTGGGAGCGTGTTCGGAATGTGTTTTGGAGGTTCGTAGCTAATTTAGGAATGAATGGCCGAAAGTGGGAATTTTGAAGTTTCCGGTTCGATAGTAAGATTTTGATCTGAAGGTCGGAATGGAATTACGGAAGTTGCGGTAGCTCCGTCATGTCATTTGGGATGTGTGTATAAAATTTCAGGTCTTTTGGATGAGGTTTGGTTAGGTTTTTTATCGAAAGCGTGTTTTGTTAGAATTTGAAGTTCTTAGGCTTAAATCATTGATTAATTCGAGTTTCCGACGTTGTTTTAGGTGGTTTAAGGATTGGTAAAAGTTTGAATGATGTTACGGGATATGTTCGTGGGTTTGGTTGAGGTCCCGGGGGCCCTCGAGTGTGTTTCGGATGCTCAACGGGGCATTTTGAGTTGGAAAACATATTGTAGATTTTGCCCAGGTGTATTGCAGGCATTTTCTTCTTCGCGATGGCATCCCCTTTCTCGCGTTCTCATAGAGTAAATTCGGAGGGGGTCCAATTCCTTATCCGCGATCGCGTGAGTTGGTCTGCGATCGCAAAGCTCTGCCCCTTTTCCTTCTCCGCGATCGCAGTACCTCTTCCGTGTTTGCATTGAACAAGTTGAGTCGGTGGCTCAGTGACCAAATCCTTCTACGCGATCGCGTAGACCTGTTTCTTCATCATTTGCGATCGCGGGCCTTAGGCTGCGTTCGCATAGACCAAATTTTGAACCTTTAAAAGTTACCTTTCACGATCGCATTCAATTTCATGCGATCACATTGAACAAATACCTGGGCAGTTATAAACATTTCAAAATCCTAGGGTTAGCCATTTTTATCAAAACACAAGTTTGGGAGCTCGGATTGGGGAGACATTTTGAGGGATTTTCGAGGGCAAAGACTGGGTAACGATTCTCTACTCTTTTATTCTTAAAACACACTAATCTAATCATGAATTCCTCCTTAATTTCGGATTTTGAATGACAAATGGGTAAAACTTTATAGACCAAGTTATTGAGTTTTGAGTGGGTGTTTGACCTCCAATTTGAGAGATTTTTGTATGGTTAGACTCGTGAGAGTACGAGGGTTCTGAAAATGTAAAATTTATCCGATTCCGAGACATTGGCCTAGGGGAATTTTGCTCATTTTACCTAAATTCGCGTCTTAGCTTTAAATTAAATAGTAGAATCTGTTGCTTGAGATGTTATTTATGATATGTAATTGAATTGAATAGATTTGGGCCATTTGGAGTCGGATACTCGTGGCAAAAGTGTGGTTTCGAGTTGATTTTGGAGCCGGTTTGAGGTAAGTGGCTTGTCTAACCTTGTGTGGGGGATCTTTCCGCTTAGGATATGATATTTGATAATTGAATGCCTTGTACGTGAGGTGACGAGTGCGTACTTAAGCAAATTATTAAAAAATCCTGTTTTACTTTAAATATTTAGACTGAGTTTCTTTCTTATCTGCTTTATTTTATTTGCAATTATAGACTATGTTAGTTAGAAAAGCATGCTTAGTTGTTCCAAATTGCCTATCTGCTCAAGTTGCCTTGTTTGTACTACGTTAAGCATCTTAGGCTAGAACTACCTGTTGCCTTGTATCTTTGAACTTCATTTCTGGATGTCTTCTTGTTGTGACTGCGTATTTGTATTAGGACTACGGATGTGGGATTCCAGTAGCTTCCCCCCTTATTTGTTTACTTTGGGACTGCGGGTTCGATTCCCGATAGATCCTCTGCACATTGATAGTTGGACTATGGGACAGTATCTCGGGAGATCCTTTGGATATACTCATATGATGGACTACGGGACAGTATCCTGGGAGCTCCTTAGACAGTTGATGAAGTGGACTACAGGACGGTATCCTGGGAGATCCTCATTGTTGGTATTGATATTGAGCTGTTTTACTCTGTGTTATCTTATTCTCTGAGTTTTAATTGTTGCCTTGTACAACCTGTCTTACTTCATAGTTGTACTCATTATTTTTGTTTATTTCATGCTGCCGCAAGACTTATTATTATGTTTATTCTCAGTAGGGCCCCAACCTTCCTCGTCACTACCCAACCGAGGTTAGGCTTGGCACTTACTGAGTACCGTTGTGGTGTACTCATGCCCCTTCTGCGCATGTTTTTCATGTGCAGATCCAGGTAGCTCTACCCAGGCATATCATCCTCGAGGCGGAGAGACCTAGCAGAGACTTCGATGTACATCTACCGCATCCACAGACCAGGAGTCTCTATCTTATTCTAGCTTTAGCAGTTAGCTTTTCCTTTCGTAATGTTGTTTTAGACATTCTGGAGTTAGAGCAGTGTATTATCTTCTGTTAGCTTGTGTTCCTGTGAGTTTACGGGTTTTGGGATGATATTGTAGACTTTTGCGCTGTTGAGTTGTATATGCCGAGCGGCATTTATATACAGTTTTCCTTCTAGTTGTTTAGTTTAATTAATTGTCTTCGCAAGTTATGTTATTTCCGCATTGTTAGGCTTACCTAGTTGTAGGGACTAGGTGCTATCACGACATGTTCATGGAGGGAGAACTGGAGTTGTGACAAGTTGGTATTAGAGCTGTAGGTTCATAGGAGTCACAAAACACATGCCGGTTTACAATACTCTCGATGATCGGTACAGAGACGTCTGTACTTATCTATGAGAGGCTATGTAACTGTTAAGAAAATTTTCATTTCATTTGATTTCCTTGTCGTGCGATATTTTGACATCACAAATTCTAAACTTCTATCTTCTATTCTCCCACAGATGGTGAGGACGCGTGCTACTTGGGATGATCAGGTACCCACACCCCCTACTACAACCGTTAGAGGTCGGGGCCGGGGTAGAGGTCGAGGACGCGTACGTGGTGCAGCCAGAGCACCTACGCGAGCTGTCGCTGAGGCACCACTAGCATATCTAGCTGAAGCCCAAGCACGCCTACTACTGCCACTACTACTCCAGCTCTTCAGGAGACTTTGGCTCAGTTCATGAGTATGTATACCACCTTGGCTCAGGCAAGGTTGCTTCTCCTTGCTGCAGCCACATCCCAGGCCGGGGGAGGAGAACAGACCCCCATCGTCCGCACACCTGAGCAGCGAGTGCATGTTGAGCAGGCTCCCGAGATTATTCCCGCACCGCCTGCAGTGCCAGTTCAGCCCGAGGACGGGTCAGCTGCTTCAGAGGACGAGCAGCGGAGACTTGAGAGGTTCAAGAAGTATGATCCCCCAGTATTCAGTGGATTAGCATCAGACGATGCCTTGGGATTTCTAGAGGAGTGTCACCGTATTCTTCGCACTATGGGCATAGTAGAGTCTAGCGGGGTTTCCTTCATTGCCTTCCAGCTTCAGGGAGCCGCCTATGATTGGTGGCACACTTATGAGATAGACAGTCCAGCCGAGGCTGCCTCACTGACCTGAACCCAGTTCTCAGATATGTTCATGAGAGATTTTGTCCCTCAGAGCCTCAGGGACGCATGGCACGCAGAGTTTAAGCATTTGCACCAGGGTGCTATGACCATTTCAGAGTATGTTATCCGCTATACCAGGTTGTCCAGGCATGCGCCGGCCTTGGTTGCTATAGTCTGTGAGAGAGTTCACAAGTTTACTAAGGGTCTTATTCCACCCATCAGATCTAGCATGGCTCGAGAGTTGGAGATGGACATTCCTTATCAGCAGGTAGTGAGCATTGCTAGGAGGATCGAGGGTATGCTCTCCAGGGAGCGAGGGGAGAGGGAGGCCAAGAGGTCTTGAGAGTCGGGTCACTATTTTGGTGCCCGTACCCCAGCAGCAGGTTGTTATGGTAGAGGTTATGTGGGTCGCCCCATTCATTCAGCTCTTCCAGCAGCCAGCAGTGCTCCAGCTCCGCCTATACCTCAGGAGACTTACTATGCACCTCCAGTTTCTAGCGCGCCTCCTGCGCGGGGTGCTTCCAGAGGTCAGTCCAGCAGACCTGGCCCTAGTCAGTCACAGCCATCGCGTCCTCCCAGACCTTGTTTCGAGTGTGGTGATACATGTCATATGGTTAGGGACTGCCCCAGACTTGGTAGGGGTGCATCTTCATAGACTGCTCAGCCACATCGTACTTCTCAGAGTTCTCTGGCCATAGTCACAGCTCCAGCTGCTACCCCATTTGCCCAGCCGGCTAGGGGCGGAGGTCGGGGAGATAGAGGTCGCCCTCGAGAGAGGGGCCGGGCCAGATATTATGCTATTCTTGCTTGTACTGAGGCTGTTGCCTCCGACTCCGTCATTACAGGTATTATACTGTCTGTCACAAAGAGGCATCAGTTCTATTCGATCTGGGCTCTACTTATTCTTATGTGTCTTCTTACTTTGCTCCGCATTTGGGTGTACCTCAAGATTCTTTGAGTGCCCATGTTTATCTTTCTACTCTTGTGGGGGATTCTCTTGTTGTGGACCGTATTTATTGTTCATATCTAGTTACTATTCATAGTTTTAAGACTAGAGCAGATTTATTGTTACTCGGTATGGTTGATTTTAATATTATCTTGGGCATGGACTGGTTGTCACCCCATTTTGCTATTCTTGATTGTCACGCCAAGACCGTGATGCTGGTTATGCCAGGTATTCCGCGTGTTGAGTGGAGTGGTACTTTAGATCACATTCCCAGTAGATTTATCTCTTTCCTTAAAGATCCGCGTATGGTTGAGAAGGGGTGTGTCGCGTATTTAGCTTATGTGAGAGATGTCAGTGCTGATACCCATTCTGTTAATTCAGTCCCAGTGGTACAGGATTATCCCGATGTGTTTCCAGCTGATCTTCCGGGTATGACGCCCAATAGAGACATTGATTTTGGCATTGATCTGTTGCCGGGCACTCAGCCTATTTCCATTCCTTTGTATCGTACGGCTCATCCTGAGCTGAAGGAGTTGAAGGATCAGTTGCAGGAATAGCTTGATAAGGGTTTTATTTGCCCCAGTGTTTCACTGTGGGGTGCTCATGTCTTGTTTGTGAAGAAAAAAGATGGTTCCATGCATATGTGTATTGATTATTGCCAGTTGAACAAGGTTACAGTGAAGAATCGTTATCCTTTGCCTCGTATTGATGATCTGTTTGACCAGTTTTAGGGCGCACAGGTATTTTCTAAGATTGACTTGTGCTCGGGTTACCATCAGTTGAAGATTCGGGAGCGAGATATCACGAAGACTGCCTTTAGGACTCGGTATGGCTATTAAAAGTTCCTTGTTATGTCATTTAGGTTGACCAATGCCCTGGCAGCTTTTATGCATTTGATGCACAGTGTGTTTAGGCCATATCTCGACTCGTTTATTATCGTTTTTATTGATGATATTCTGGTATATTCCTGGAGTCGGGAAGATCATGAGCAACACCTAAGGACCGTGCTTCAGACCCTGAGAGAGAAGAAATTATATGCAAAGTTCTTAAAATGTGAGTTATGGTTGAGTTCTGTGGCATTCTTAGGCCACGTGGTTTTGAGTGAGGGCATTCGGGTGGATCCGAGGAAGATAGAGGCCGTGTAGAGTTGGCCCAGGCCGTCCTCAGCTATAGAGATTCGTAGTTTCCTTGGTTTGGCGGGCTACTACCGTCGTTTTGTGGAGGGATTTTCATCGATTGCGACCCCTATGACTAGATTGACCCAGAAGGGTGCCCTATTTTAGTGGACAGAGGAATGTGAGGCGAGCTTTCAGAAGCTCAAGACAACTTTGACTACAACACCAATTTTGATATTGCCTACCGGTTTGGGGTCTTATATTATCTATTATGATGCCTCGAGGGTTGGCCTCGGAGTGGTGTTGATGCAGGACAGTAGGGTGATTGCCTACGCATCCAGACAGTTGAAGATACATGAGAAGAATTACCTTATCCATGACCTTGAGCTAGCTGCTATTGTTCATGCCTTGAAGATCTGGCGTCATTATTTGTACGGTGTGCCTTGTGAGATCTATACTGACCATCAGAGTTTGCAACACTTGTTCAAGTAAAAGGATTTAAATATGCATCAGAGGAGGTGGTTAGAGTTGCTGAAGGATAATGATATTACTATTCTGTATCACCCGGGCAAGGCCAATGTGGTGACGGATGCCTTGAGTCGCCGGGCGGAAAGTTTGGGGACTTTGGCATATTTATAAGCTTCAAAGAGGCCTATGGCGATGGATGTTCATGCCTTAGCCAGCCAGTTTCTGAGATTGGATCTTTCAGAGCCTAGTCGGTTTCTAGCTTGTGTGGTTTCCAGGTCTTCCTTATTTGATCGTATCAGGGAGCGGCAGTATGATGACCCTCATTTGCTTGTCCTTAAGGACAAGGTTCAGCTTGGTGATGCCAGAGATGTGACCATTGGAGATGACGGGGTATTGAGGATGCAGGGTCGGATTTGTGCGCCCAATATTGATGAGCTTCGAGAGTTGATTTTAGCAGAGGCCCATAGTTTGCGGTATTCCATCCATCTGGGTGCCGCGAAGATGTATCAGGACTTGAGGCAACACTATTGGTAAAGGCGGATGAAGAAAGATATAGTTGGGTATGTGTCTAGATGCCTCAACTGCCAGCAGGTGAAGTATGAGCTCCAACGACCGGGTGGGTTGCTTCAGCAGATAGAGATTCCGGAGTGGAAATGGGAGTGCATCACCATGGACTTTGTATCTGGACTCCCACGGACCTTGAAGAAGTTTGATGCCATTTGGGTTATCGTGGATCGGCTTACCAAGTCTACTCATTTCATTCCTGTGTGTACCACTTATTCATCAGAACGGTTGGCAGAGATTTATATCTGGGAGATCGTCCGTCTGCATGGTATTCCAGTTTCTATTATTTCAGACAGAGGTACTCAGTTTACATCACAGTTCTGGAGAGTCGTGCAGCAAGAGCTAGGTACTCGGGTAGAGTTGAGCATAGCATTTCACCCCCAGACGGACGGACAATCCGAGCGCATGATTCAGATTCTTGAGGATATGCTCCGTGAGTGTGTGATTGAGTTTGGAGGGTCTTGGGATCAGTTCTTTCCATTGGCGGAGTTTGCTTACAACAACAGTTATCAGTCCAACATTCAGATGGCGCCGTGTGAGGCTTTATATGGTGGGAGGTGTAGATCTCCGATGGGTTGGTTTGAGCCGGGTGAGGCCAGACTGTTGGGCACAGAGTTGGTTCAGGACGCATTGGAGAAGGTTAAGATGATTCAGGATAGACTCCGTATAGTCCAGTCCAGACAGAAGAGCTACGCGGATAGGAAGGTTCGTGATATTTCGTATATGGTTGGTGAGCGGGTTCTGCTTCGGGTTTCACCTATGAAAGGCATCATGAGGTTTGGGAAGAAAGGGAAGTTGAGTCCGAGGATTATTGGCCCTTTTGAGATTTTTAGGTGAGCTGGGGAGGTTGCCTATGAGCCTGCCTTACCTCCCAGTTTGGCCGGTTTTTATCTGGTATTTCATATTTCGATGCTCCGGAGATATCACGGTGACCCGTCACACGTGTTGGATTTCAGTTCAGTCCAGTTGGACAAGGATCTATCCTATGTTGAGGAACCAGTGGCTATATTGGATAGGCAGATCAGAAAGTTGAGGTCAAAGAACATTGCTTCAGTAAAGGTTCAGTGGCGGGTTCAGTCGGCCGAGGAGGCAACCTGGGAGACCGAGCAGGATATGCGCAGCAGTTACCCTCATCTTTTTACCACTTTAGGTATGTCTTTATGCTCATTCAAGGATGAATGAATGTTTAAGTGTAGGAGGATGTGACGACCCTGCCGATTGTCTTAAGAATTAACGCCCCGATCCCCTATTAACTGGTTTCCCTAAGTCTATTTATGCTAATTTGAATTGCCAGGATGTTCGGTTTTGAGTTTCGGAGAGTTTTGGGACACTTAGTCCCTAAATAAGAGCTTAAGTATTGGAAAATTTCCCATAGTTGGAACAGTGTGAAGACGGCCTAGGAATGGAAATCTGATGGTTCTGTTAGCTCCGTTGGGTGATTTCGGGGTTGGGAGCGTGTTTGGAATGTGTTTTGGAGGTTCGTATCTAATTAAAGCTTGAATGGCCGAAAGTGGGAATTTTGAAGTTTCCGGTTCGATAGTGAGATTTTGATCTAAAGGTCGGAATGGAATTTCGAAAGTTGCGGTAGCTCCGTGTAACGACCCGACCTGTCATTTTGAACTTTTGCACTTTGATCGCCAGTTCTCAGGCATGACTTGCTCGTGTTGGGTACTATGACTAATGTGGATCATTAATTTTGGTTTTCGGGAAGATTCGGAATGAATTTGAAAGAACAGTTTCAGTTGAAAGTTTTGAATTTGAAAGGTTTGACCGAGAGTTGAATTATTTGTATATGAGCTCGGATCAGAGTTTTATGATTTGGTTAACTTCGTTAGATGGTTTGTGACTTAGGAGTGTGATCGGAAGTGATTTTGGAGGTCCAGTGTAGAATTAGGCTTGAATTGGCGAAGTTAGTATTTTGGCGAATTTCGGTCGATAGGTGGGATTTTGATCCGAGGGTCGGAATGGAATTTCGAGAGTTGTTGTAGCTTCGTTAAGTGATTTGGGATGTGTGTGCAAAGTTTCAGTTCATTCGGACGTCGTTTGGTTAGGTTTTTGATCGAATGCGTGTTTCGAAAGTTATAGAAGAACTTAGGCTTGAATCCGATGTAATTTGATGGTTTTGGCATTGGTTGAGGTGTTTTGATGATTGGAGCAAGTTTGAATGATGTTTTTGGATGAGTTGCCACTTTTTGTTGAGGTCCCGGGTGCCTCGGGGTGATTTCGGATGGCTATCGGGATGAATTTTGGACTTGTTGCATTTCTAGAGTTGCTGGTTTCTAGTATTTCCGCATCTGCGAAAAAAGGGGCCGCAGATGCAGTTCTGCAGATGCGGTAAAAGGGGCGCAGGTGCGAGTTTCCTTAAGGAGTTTCTTTTCCGCATATGCAAGCTTGGAGCCGTATATGTGATGTCGCATCTGCGGCATGTGGACCGCAGAAGTGGATAAGGGCCATTGGGAGTTCCGCAGAAGCGGATAAGGGCCATTGGGAGTTCCGCAGGAGTGGATTTAGACCGCAGAAGCGGTCCTATGCGCAATACTATATTTTCGTAGAAACGGAGGAAATACCGCAGAAGCGGTAACCGCATATGCAGTATAGTGATCGCAGATGCGAAAATGCCTGGCAGAAAAGGTTTTAAAGGTTCATTTTTGTTCCGCGAGCTAAGGTATTTTTCCACCATTTTGAGCAACCTTGAGAGTTTTTGGACAAAAATTGAAGAGGGTCTCAACTAGGATTGATTGAAGGTGAGTTCTATGATCTTAAAACATGATTATTATGTGAAATTAACCTTGAAATTTATGGAAATTAAGCCTAAAATTAAAGAAATAGGGCTTCAATTTTTGGTATGTCAAATTGGGATTGATGGGTCATTTGAGCTCGGATTTGAGAGTTCTTGGTATGTATGAACTCGTGAGAAGATAAGGAATCTATTAATGTGAAAATTTCTGAGATTTGAGAAGTGGACCCGGGGCTCGAGTTTTGCTAATTTCGAGATTTTTAATATTTTTCAATTATTTTCGATTGGGTATTGTTCCATTGGCATATTGTGATGCATTCGTTGTGGTTCTGATTAGATTCGACGCGCGTGGAGGCCAATTTGAGGGGCAAAGGCATCGCAAGCTAAGGATCTCACCGGTTCGAGATGAGTAATGATTGTAAATGATATCCTGAGGGTTTGAAACACCGAATTTGCACAACGTAGTTCTATATTGAGGTGAAACATGCCCCTTATGACGAGCGCGGGGTTATTTACTACTGGGGATTGTGACTTGGTCCGTCCCGACTAATATTTTTACCACGTATTTAACTAAGATGTGTTTATTATCAACATGATTTGGGCTTCTTGCCATATTTAGGGCTTTATGCCGAATACTTGAGTCCTTCGTGGATCTTTATCACTCTTTCCTCACTATTTGATGTATTACTTGAACTCAGTCCTGTTGATTATACTGTTTTACAAACTCAGCCACTTTAAATGAATTTTAAGACTTAAATGATATTTCCACTGTTGTTTGGGTTGAGTACTACTATTTTATTGATGCCCGAGGGGCTTATGATGTTTCTGGACTGAGTGAGGCCGAGGGCCTGAGGTACATTTTTATGCCACGAGGTGGCTGGAGTGATGTGAGGAGGCTTTCAGTCCTCGTGAGTGATGTGAGGAGGCTTTCAAGCCTCGTGAGTGATGTGAGGGGGCTTTTAGGCCTTGTGACTGATGTGAGGAGGCTTTCAGGCCTCATGGGTGATATGAGGGGGCTTTCAGGTTTTGTGTGTGATGTGAGAAGGATTTCAGGCCTTATGTTGATATAGCGCTTGGGCCGTAAGGGGCCCCTCCGGAGTCTGCACACCCACAGTGAGCGCGGGTACCCATATGATCTGAGAGTGAGCCCGAGGGGCAGATGCTATGCTGAGTGACTAATACTGAGCCCGAGGGGCTGATACTGTTCTGAGCGATTGATATTGAGCCCGAGGGGCTGATACTGTTCTGAGCGATTGATATTGAGCCCGAGGGGCTGGTACTGTTTTGAGATATTGCCCGAGGGGCGAACCTTTGTGTGCTCATCTTGCATATTTACTTGCCTTTTTACCTGTTATACTGTGGTATTTGTGCCCGAGGGGCGGATTTTCTGTGCGTATCAGCACTAACTATTTTGAAATCATTTCGTAACTATTGAAAAGATCATTTTCAAAAGAGATTTAAACTTAGCCAAGTTATTTCCAAAGATTTCACAACTTCACTATTTTCTCAAAGATTGTACCCTGCTTCTATACAGCATGATGGTTTGCTTTACGTGATTTCTTACTGCTCAATTGTTATTTACCTTTATTACTCACTGAGTTGGAGTACTCACTTTACTCCCTAAACCTCGTGTGCAGATGCATGTATCTATTCACCCGGTAGCGGGTTTGGGCCGATCAGAGGAGAGTTATATGAGTTAAGGAGGTGACTGTCAGCGTTTGCAGCACCATGTTTCTCTCTCTTGTTCATTAATCCGGTTTTGTATATTTTAAACCTTGTAGTGGGTTTACATTCTGATAGATGCTCGTGACTTGTGACACCCCGATTAGGGCTGTGTTGGGTTGTATTTCCGCTAATTAATAATATTAAGTCATATTTAAGCTGTTTATTTATGTTTAACTATTTTTGAAAAGACGAGTTGGGTTAATTGGTTGGCCTAGTCTTCACAAGAGGCACCATCACGACCAGTGCGAGGTTTGGGTTGTGACAAGTTAGTATCAGAGCCTAGGTTACTAGGTCTCACGAGTCATGCGCAGGTTTAGTAGATTCTCACGGATCGGTACGGAGACGTTTGTATTTATTCTCGAGAGGCTGCAAAACCTTTAGGAAAACTTCACATTCTTGAATTCTTATCGTGCATCCTTGATTCAGCTTGAAAAGAGACTCTTGAAATTCCTTCCACGCGTTTGTATGTGCGCATAAGCGCTCAGTATCAGGTGTGCCTTGATTTCTTGTGATTCCCCGATCAAGGGGCGATATGTGATCTCTGTGAGTTTGATGTTGGGCCAGTCTGGAGGACTTGAGGCTGAATCTTTGCCTATGGCTTGAGCATTGAGGTGCTGATTGTGTGAGTAAGTGTTTTGAACTTATATGTTTGACAGTGTCCCTATTAGTGGAAGTGACGGTTGAATAGCTATGTGATGAGTATGTTAGTACGGCGGGATATATCTATGTAACTTGGAAGTGACGAGGAAGGCATGCGAGATTATAAATAAACTAGTAAGTGAATGATTCCATCGTGATTGGATGTGTAGCTCTGAGTTATGGGCGCGTGAAGAATCTTTTCGGGTCTCCTAGATGGGAGTGAAGTAAATTTCATATTGCGGTATGAGTTCAGACTCAGTAAGACTAAGTGGTTGTGTAATGCGTATGATGGTGGAAGGTATTCGAAAATATTATATTGAGGCGATGCAGGTGGGTTATCCCCTGCGGAGTGTTCCAAAGTGGTGTGATCCTTATGTGTATGTTAGAAGGTCTCATGTGTAATGGAAGGGTACGTGTTGAAATTTGAGATTTCGGATTGCTTAAGAGAGTGGGCTTGAATATTGCGGGGATGAGTGCGAGATTTTGCAGAGGATTACAGCACTGGATGACGTGTTTTCACAACTTATAAATGATTTGAGTTAAATCTCACTATGGTATTGTGGCATCAATAGAGTAAAAGTGTTATGAGATATTGAGTGTATCTTGATCTATGGCTTCGATCCAAGTAGGGGAGTCTGCTGTGAGCAGTCGACTGCACGGTTAGGTGCTATGTTGTTTCCAGTTTGGGGCGTGCGAGTGAGTTAGCTATGGCTAGAGTAAAGGAAAATTTCGATAAAGGTTATACTATGCTTCATAGGGTATGATAATCGCAGAATGTCTAGAGTGTTATTGGTGAATAATGCTCGGCGCATAGAGCAGGAAGTTGCTTGGTTGTATTGGGATAAGGATTTCATTTTTGTGTTGTCAGAATGCCAATAAGGCACGGGTGATTCTGTTCATTAGGACAGGTAATTTGTGGTTTTAATAAGAGTGAATGACTTTTGAGAATGGTTCTAATGTGTTCAAGATTTTGCAGGAAACAATCGGGTATCTCAAGGTTATGTATGTGGTTAGAGACTGTGTTTTCATTGGAAAAAGGTCAAGACTTGTGGTAAATTATGTTAATTATGGGATCCTATGTATCGGTATCTGGAAGGTAAAGGTAACGAATTCAGATTCGCAGGAAGTTCTTCAGAGTAAAGTATTCTGGAATGTGGTGTTTCTAGGGATACTGAGAGACTATTCAACGACTTATGGGTTTTAGACAGTGTGGTCTTGTGCTTGGGTCTCGGGTAGTGAGCATGGGTTGAGAGATTGTGGTACTGTAATAAGAGGGGATATCAAGTTGAAAATGAATCAAAAGGAAATCTAGATAGATGAAGTAGCTTGATAGTAGACCAAATCGATATGGAAAGGATATGATTAACTCTTTGTGTGTGTTTGAGGTAATGAGTTCGTACAGGTATTTTTCAGCAAGGCTCTTGAGTTCTGACGGCTTGCTTAGCTTGGTTTAGCTAGAAGGATCCAATCCTGGCAGTTTAGCTTGTGCAAATGGAATTGGGAGAGAATTTTTGTTGCATTTTACCGTGGTTTGGAGATGTAAATTTTCTATGGGCATGCGGGGCATGGGATGTGTAACAATTTTCATCTAAATGGGATCCGTGGAAGTCTTGGCTAGATGGGTTACAGTTCAGTTCTGAAAACAAGTTCATAAAACTCTTAGGCAATGGGTAGCCTCAGGTAATCAAGGAAATGGTACTGCTAATTGGAAGTGATTTGACGGTAGTATATGTTTCAGAAAAAGGGTAATGTGATTAAACTGATGATACTTTGGTAGTATTGTAGCACTTTCTTGTTGGTTCGACTGGTGATATTCGGGTTTCTTGGTGGCACAAGGAAATCTTAGAGTATCTATCGTGGAATGATTGGGTATTAAAGGTGTGGCATATGTTCGGACGGCGAAATTGGGGCCAGATACTTTGATTCATGTGCTGTGTGGATGTGGAGACGGAAGTTCTCATAATCAGGCTATGATGGGGTATGTTAGATCTGAATGTGATGTTGGGGTTTAGACTAGTTGTCTCCGTGTTGGGTTATTCGGGACTATTGCGCTATGGGCTACGTCGGAATGCCACGGGTAGAGTGGCGAGGTGTGTCGGAGAATATCCTGATAGAGTTGTTTTATATTTGAAGACCCAGCAGACGGCTGGGAAGGATTGTCTTTCTTACTTGGGCTCTTGTGATGAGTGTCAGCGTTGAGGCTCCTTATATAGATTCAGTTCCGGTATTGAGGGACTTTTTGGATATGTTTCTTGTGGCCAAGAATGTTGCCGAGCGAGGTTGTGGATTTCAGTATTAATTTGGTGTCGGGCACCGTATGGTATGGCACAGGCAGAGTTAAGGAGTTGAGGGAACAGCTTCGGGATTTCCTTAATAAGTAGTTCGTTGGTAGGCCAATGCAGATGGTGTTCTAGCTTGAGTCGGCTCGGTTGGCTCCGAATTGCATTGTGAGGGATAGGTTGATTTGATCGTTATTGAGCTTGTTAGTGATCTGGGGAGATCTATAAGTTGCTTTTCTTTGTTGTGAGACATTATGAATTGTTGGTTATGGGCACATATGGTGCGGTTCTATTGGGGTTCATAGTGGAAGTTGAGCGGGGAGAATAATTGGGTGTCGCTCAGTGAATGACGTATCGGTTGGGTTTTATCGGGTTTGCGTGGTGTGTGTTATTTGTTTCACCGTGGGGGTAATGATTTTCTTTGGTTCCAGACATCAAATTTTGTGTGGCTATCGATTTTGAGCATAGTGACTTGAGGTGTTCCATGTGTAGCAGTATTTGGATAGGATCGCGCATTGTAGCGAGGCTATGTGGGGATATGACCTTTCGAGGTAGATTCATGTGTTCTATTTATATGATGTGAGACAGGGTCTCAGCTTTGTGTTGTGATGGTGCTGATGAGCGTGAGGTACAACTCTTTCGTTTGGGTCATTTTCATGATTTGAGTATGTCCAGATCAATTCTTATCGGTGTTATGCGAGTTATGGCTTAGGCCTGCATTGATGTGTCATGTCACCAGAGTGGTGTGTTAGATTCGAGGTGATGGTTGGGGTCATTAATGAATACGAACGGATTTGATTTCAGCTTGTTGGAAGGATAATATCGAGGTTCGGCTCAGAAATCTGATGTGGTATTAGCCAAAAAGGGAAGTGACTTCATGAATGGTTGACTTGAGAAATGGTTATCATTTATTGCGTGTTTCCTCTATCATTGGTAGTATGTGAAAGTGTTGGAATGAGACTTTAGTTGATAAGAGGTTTCCTGTTAATATTCGGTTGTTTTGTGCAGTAACTATGAATAGAAGTTATCGTTTCAAGTGTTTGGGTTATGGGGTATATCATATAATTGCACCTGAGGTTGCAGGTATGGGTTATTACAGCTGGTTCGGGACTATTCAGAGTATAGATGCGAGGTTCTAACCTTGAGTGTGATTTCAGAAAGTGAAATGTGGTTCTATGACTTATGGGCTGGATTGGATTGTGTGATTTTAGTTAAAATGCATTATCGGACCTATATGAGATAGGTTGACGTGGGATCACCCCCGGATATATGCATGGTAAGGTTATTCAGCGATTGGTTGGCTTTTAGAACAACCCTGGGTATATTCGAGAACGAACATGTGTTTAAGTGGGGGAGGATGTAACGACCCGACCAGCCATTTTGAACTTTTGCACTTTGATCGCCAGTTCTCAGGCATGACTTGCCCGTGTTGGGTATTATGACTAATGTGGATCGTTGATTTTGGTTTTCGGGAAGATTCGGAATAAATTTAAAAGAACAGTTTCATTTAAAAGGTTTGACCGAGAGTTGACTTATTTTTATATGAGCTCGGATCGGAGTTTTTATGATTTGGTTAGCTTCGTTAGATGGTTTGTGACTTAGGAGTGTGATCGGAAGTGATTTTGGAGGTCCGGTGTAGAATTAGGCTTGAATTGGCGAATTCTGGTCGATAGGTGGGATTTTGATCTGAGGGTCGGAATGGAATTCCGAGAGTTGCAGTAGCTTCGTTAAGTGATTTGGGATGTGTGTGCAAAGTTTCAGGTCATTCGAACGTCGTTTGGTTGGGTTTTTGATCGAATGCGTATTTCAGGAGTTTTACAAAAATTTAGGCTTGAATTCGATGTAATTTGATGGTTTTGGCATTGGTTGAGGTGTTTTGATGATTGGAGAAAGTTTGAATGATGTTATAGGATGGGTTGGCACTTTTGGTTGAGGTCCCGGGGGCCTCGGGGTGATTTCGGATGGCTATCGAGATGAATTTTGGACTTGTTGCATTTCTCAAGTTGCTGGTTTCTAGTATTTCCGCATCTGCGGAAAAAGGGGCCGCATATGCGGTTCTGCATATGCGGTAAAGGGGGCGCAGGTGCGAGTTTCCTTAAGGAGTTGCTTTTCCGCTTATGCAAGCTTGGAGCCGCATATGCGGCGTGTGGACCGCAAAAGCGGATAAGGGCCATTGGGAGTTCCGCAGAAGCGGGAAGGAGTCCGCAGATGCGGTGTCCGCAGGAGCGGATTTAGACCGCAGAAGTGGTCCTGTGCGCAATACTATATTTTCGCAGAAGCGGAGGAAATACCGCATATGCGGTATAGTGATCGCAGATGCGAAAATGCCTGGCAGAAAAGGTTTTAAAGGTTCATTTTTGTTCTTCGAGCAAAGGCATTTTTCCACCATTTTGAGCAACCTTGAGAGTTTTTGGACGGAAATTGAAGAGGGTCTCGACTGGGATTGATTGGAGGTGAGTTCTATGATCTTAAAACATGATTATTATGTGAAATTAACCTTGAAATTTATGGAAATTAAGCCTAAAATTGAAGAACTAGGGCTTCAGTTTTTGGTATGTCAAATTGGGATTTGATGGGTCATTTGAGCTCGGATTTGAGAGTTCTTGGTATGTATGAACTCGTGAGAAGATAAGGAATCTATTAATGTGAAAATTTCTGAGAATTGAGAAGTGGACCCGGGGCTCGAGTTTTGCTAATTTCGAGATTTTTAATATTTTTCAATTATTTTCGATTGGGTATTGTTCCATTGGCATATTGTGACGCATTCGTTGTGATTTTGATTAGATTTGACGCGCATGGAGGCCGATTTGAGGGGTAAAGGCATCGCGAGCTAGGGATTTCATCGGTTCAAGGTGAGTAATGATTGTAAATGATATCCTCAGGGTTTGAAACCCCGGATTTGTACAACGTAGTGCTATATTGAGGTAAAACACGCCCCATATGACGAGCGCGGGATTATTTACTACTGGGGATTGTGACTTGGTCCGTCCCGACTGATATTTTTACCGCGTATTTAACTGAGATGTGTTTATTATCAACATGATTTGTGCTTCTTGCCATATTTGGGGATTTATACCAACTACTTGAGTCCTTCATGGATCTTTATAACTCTTTCCTCACTATTTGATGTACTACTTGAACTCAGTCCTGTTGATTATACTGTTTTACAAACTCAGCCACTTTAAAAGAATTTTAAGACTTAAATGATATTTCCACTATTGTTTGGGCTGAGCACTACTATTTTATTGATGCCCGAGGGGCTTATGATGTTTCTGGACTAAGTGAGGCCGAGGGCCTGAGGTACATATTTATGCCACGAGGTAGCAGGAGTGATATGAGGAGGCTTTCAGGCCTCGTGAGTGATGTGAGGAGGCTTTAAGGCATCGTGAGTGATGTGAGGAGGCTTTCAGGCCTCGTGAGTGATATGAGGAGGCTTTCAGGCCTCGTGAGTGATGTAGGGGGCTTTCAGGCCTTATGTTGATATAGCGCTTGGGCCGTAAGGGTCCCCTCCGGAGTCTGCACACCCACAGTGAGCGCGGGTACCCATATGATCTGAGAGTGAGCCCGAGGGGCAGATGCTATGCTGAGTGACTGATACTGAGCCCGAGGGGTTGATACTGTTCTGAGCGATTGATATTGAGCCCGAGGGGCTGGTACTATTTTGAGATATTGCCCGAGGAGCGAACCTTTGTGTGCTCATCTTCCATACTTACTTGTCTTTTTACCTGTTATACTGTGGTATTTGTGCCCGAGGGGCATATTTTCTGTGCGTATCGGCACTAACTGTTTTGAAATCATTTCGTAACTATTGAAAAGATCATTTTCAAAAGAGATTTAAACTTAGCCAAGATATTTCCAAAGATTTCACAGCTTCACTATTTTCTCAAAGGATTGTACCCTGCTTCTATACAGCATGATGGTTTGCTTTACGTGATTTCTTACTGCTCAGTTGTTATTTACCTTTATTACTCACTGAGTTGGAGTACTCACTTTACTCCCTGTACCTCGTGTGCAGATGCAGGTATCTATTCACCCGGTAGCAGATTTGGGTCGATCAGAGGCAGAGTTATATGAGTTAAGGAGGTGACTGTCAGCGTTCGCATCACCATGTTTCTCTCTCTTGTTCATTAATCTGGTTTTGTATATTTTAGACCTTGTAGTGGGTTTACATTCTGATGAATGCTCGTGACTTGTGACACCCCGATTAGGGGTGTGTTGGGCTGTATTTCTGTTAATTAATACTATTAAGTCATATTTAAGTTGTTTATTTATGTTTAACTATTTTTAAAAAGATGAGTTGGGACAGTTGGTTGGCCTCGTCTTCATGAGAGGCGCAATCACGACCAGTGCGGTGTTTGGTCTTGAAACTCCGTCATGTCATTTGGGATGTGTGTGTAAAATTTCAGGTCTTTTGGACGAGGTTTGGTTAGGTTTTTGATCGAAAGCATGTTTTGTTAGAATTTTAAAGTTCTTAGGCTTAAATCATTGGTTAATTCGAGTTTCCGATGTTGTTTTAGGTGGTTTAAGGATTGGTACAAGTTTGAATGATGTTACGGGATATGTCTGTAGGTTTGGTTGAGGTCTCTGGGACCCTCGGGTGTGTTTCGGGTGCTCAACGGGGCATTTTGAGTTGGAAAAAATATTGCAGATTTTTCCCAGGTCTGTTGCAGGCATTTTCTTCTTCACGATCGCATCCTCTTTCTCGCGTTCACATAGAGTAAATTCGGAGGGGGGCCAATTCCTTATTCGCGATCGCGTGAGTTGGTCTGCGATCGCATAGCTCTGTCCCTTTTCCTTCTGCGCGATCGCATGGCCACGTTCGCGATCGTGTAGACCTATTTTTTCTTCATCTGCGATCGCAGGCCTTAGGCTGCATTTGCATAGACCAAATTTTGAACCTTTAAAATTTACCTTTCGCGATCGCATTCAATTTCATGCAATCGCATTGAACAAATACCTGGGCAGTTATAAACATTTCAAAATCCGAGGGTTAGCCATTTTTATCAAAACACAAGTTTAGGAGCTTGGATTTGGGAGAAATTTAGAGGGATTTTCGAGGGAAACAACTGGGTAACGATTCTCTACTCTCTTATGCATAAAACGCACTAATCTAATCACGAATTCCTCCTTAATTTCGGATTTTTGAATAAAAAATGGGTAAAACTTCATAGACCAAGTTATTGAGTTTTGAGTAGTGTTTGACCTCCGATTTGAGAGATTTTTGTATGGTTAGACTCGTGAGAGTACGAGGGTTCTAAAAATGTAAAATTTATCCGATTCTGAGACATTGGCCTAAGGGGAATTTTGCTCATTTTACCTAAATTCGTGTCTTAGCTTTAAATTAAATAGTAGAATCTGTTGCTTGAGATGTTATTTACGATATGTAATTGAATTGAATAGATTTGGGCCATTTGGAGTCGGATACTCATGGAAAAAGTGTGATTTCGAGTTGATTTTGGAGACTGTTTGAGGTAAGTGGCTTGTCTAACCTTGTGGGGGGGACATTTCCCCTTAGGATATGATATTTGGTAATTGAATGCCTTGTACGTGAGGTGACGAGCGCGTACTTGAGCAAATTATTGAAAAATCCAATTTTACTTTAAATATTTAGACTACGTTTCTTTCTTATCTGCTTTATTTTATTTGCAATTATAGACTGTGTTAGTTAGAAAAGCATGCTTAGTTGTTCCAAATTGCCTATCTGCTCAAGTTGCCTTGTTTGTAATACGTGAAGCATCTTAGGCTAGAACTACTTGTTGCCTTGTATCTTTGAACTTCATTTCTGGATGTCTTCTTGTTGTGACTGCGTATTTACATTGGGACTACGGATGTGGGATTTCGGTAGCTCCCCCTTGTTTGTTTACTTTGGATTGCGGGTTCGATTCCCGATAGATCCCCCTACATATTTACTTTGGGACTGAGGGTTAGATTTCCGATAGATCCCCCTGCACATTGATAGTTGGACTATGAGACAGTATCCTGGGAGATCCATCGGATATACTCATATGATGGACTACGGGACGGTATCCCGGGAGATCCTTAGACAGTTGATGAAGTGGACTACAGGACGGTATCCTGGGAGATCCTCATTGTTGGTATTGATATTGAGTTGTTTTACTCTGTGTTATCTTATTCTTTGAGTGTTAATTGTTGCCTTCTACAACCTGTCTTACTTCATAGGTGTACTCATTATTTCTGTTTATTTCATGTTGTCGCAAGACTTATTATTATGTTTATTCTCAGTAGGGCCCTGACCTTCCTCGTCACTACCCAATCGAGGTTAGGCTTGGCACTTACTGAGTACCGCTGTGGTATACTCATGCCCCTTCTGAGCATGTTTTTCATGTGCATATCTAGGTAGCTCTACCCAGGCGTATCATCCTCGAGGCGGAGAGACCTAGCAGAGACTTCGAGGTACATGTGCCGCGTCCGCAGACCAGGAGTCTCTATCTTATTCTAGCTTTAGCAGTTATCTTTTCCTTTCGTACTGTTGTTTTAGACATTCTGGAGTTAGAGCAGTGTAATACCTTCCGTTAGCTTGTGTTCCCGTGAGTTTTTGGGTTTTGGGATGATATTGTAGACTTCCGCGTTGTTGAGTTGTATATGCCGATCGGCATTTATATACAATTTTCATTCTAGTTGTTTAGTTTAATTAATTATCTCCGCAAGTTATGTTATTTCCGCATTGTTATGCTTACCTAGTCGTAGGGACTAGGTACCATCACGACATGTTCATAGAGGGCGAACTGGGGTCGTGACACAGCTATACCTCAAATACAAAGTATATGATAAATAGATGAAATAGGACCCCGAAAAGAAGTGGGGCTCACCAAGTCAGCTGAAAAGATGATATGGAACTAGCTGCGACCAACACTGCCTACTATAAAAACACCTACATCCATTTAAAGACGTAACGCCCCCGACAAAAGTGATGTTAGTGCCATCGAATAGCACTAGTATGTATAACTAAACACCATCTCAATAGAAAGAACTATCATACAAGAACAAAGAAATCGTATGTATTCAACCAAAGCTTTAAACAATCACTACATCATCAAATACAAATAAGGGATCACATAGCTTTCACACAATTTTCATAACTTTAGTTTAGGGCATTGCATATTGTTGCATCATTATCCACATTACCACCGCTTCCTTGAGCGGAGTCCGATCACGGCCCGATCGGCTAAACCGTCTCCCCGAGACATTACCATCATTTCACTCTCACTTTCCACTTTCAATTATCAATACATTACCACCACGGGTATATAACATGGCGTCCAATCACGGTCCGATCGCCTAAGCCATCTTTCAAGACGTTTCCTCAATCACAATTTCATTTCAATATTTACTTCACATATATCAATTCATAGGCACTTAGGGCCACAATTATCACATTATACTTGGCACTAGGCCATATTTCACAACTTACATTCCATAGCACTTTCACTTTCAACAACAAACTTACAATTTAAGATAATGGGCATACACAAGAGAAATTCAAGTTATAAGCATAGAGAGGAATTCTCATGATTCGGCACAATAATCACAATTTAAACTTGATTTGAAATCTAGGCAATTTAGCATATACTTCACATTCTTCAATCTCAATTTATTGTCTAAGCATTTCAATACATGATTCACACTCCTTGCACCTTTTCAAGTTATCAAGAATAGCATATTGATCATATTGAGACGTATCTTTCATGCATATAAGGTTACAACATCAATTCATGTGGAATTACAATCAATACAGGAACCCAAACTTTAATCTTACCGCATTTATACAAAGGAGCTCAATTTCTAAAAAGATGGGATTTTAGCCATACATACCTTTTTTAAGCTTTCCTTAAGTTACTACGATGTTCCGGATATTCTAGCAATCTCAATCTTATTGAGACATAACAAAATTGAATCACAAATGAGGAAGGTATTCATGGTTTTAGCTCATTTGAACATTTTATCAAATACTAGTTGAGCATCTTAATTTCAAATCTCTTTTTCAAGGTTTCCTTCATTCCCCAACCCAATCTTTACTTATTTATGTTCAACAATCTTTCCACAAACCTAATTTATACATGCATATATACATAATGATATTACACCCAAGAATCATACCTCAACAATCCCATCTTATACCCAAAACTCAAAATTAAGGTCTAATGTATAGAACCTTACCTCTTAGATGAAGAACTTGTGATTGGGTTCTTTAATTTTTGAAGATTGATGCAAGATTGGATGATTGAATATTGGGTTCCTCCTTCTCTCTCTAAAATGCTCTCACCTCTCTCTAGAATGCTCATGAAATTACCCCAAAATGAACCCCAAAGCTTATATATTAAAATGGGGTCGAGTCATGAAAATATGAAGATTAACCCTCCGAATTCGGGTCTGCGGTCATATAACGGACCGCAGAATGGGTATGCTGGCCGCAAACGCGTCGCAAAACTCGGTGCCCAAAATTGGGCTACACTGGTCCAATTTGCGACCAGATTTACGATTGCAGATCGGTTATGCGAACCGCATAATGGTTTTGCGATCGCATATCTAACACAGGATCGTATTTTTCTAGCCTTTGGTAATTTGATCATAACTTCGTATAGGAATGTCCAAATGATGAACGGTTTGAAGCGTTGGAAACTAGAATCAAAGATCTTTCATTTGATAGGTTGCTCATCATATAAAACCATATATACATATAGATGTGGTCTTCCAAAGTGGGGACTTGTGCGAACTCATTTGGAGTTTTTGTCTATTATAAAATTTTCCAATTTGACTTGGACTTAGGTCTCCCACTAGACTACACATTACACACTATAAGGCTTATACACCTATTTAACAAATCCAATTGATCCCCACCATATTAATAGCATATAAAATATTATAATTGGCCTACGTAGCATCACGAAATCCTAGATTACTTAGCAAAATTTTTCGGGGCCTTACAAACTGCAACATCCTGAAGTCTATAGGAATCTAACTCAAATGACTCAGCTGTAGTGGACTTTATTACCCTCAAATTCCTCTGCATTCTATCGATAAATACCTGAGGGTCTTCGTTTTGATCTGCCTCAGTGAATACCGGAGGGTCCAAATTAATGAAATCACGAACCCTCACACTGACGGGCCTATCTGCAAGACCAATACCTACTTCCTAACGCCGAGCATGTTC
Organism: Nicotiana glauca; assembly: GCA_026770625.1. Classification (NCBI taxonomy): domain Eukaryota; kingdom Viridiplantae; phylum Streptophyta; class Magnoliopsida; order Solanales; family Solanaceae; genus Nicotiana; species Nicotiana glauca. The sequence continues at coordinate 18,542 of MU771440.1, read as the reverse complement.
AACTACTAATTGAGTTAATAGCTAAATAACATCTCTCATCTCCTAACCTGGTGTATCTGGCTGAGGGGTTGAACGTATAAGGGCGGACGCTGGAGCTGGTGCCCCTCGGAGCTCTTCTGGAAAGGGCGAGGTTTGTGAAGTATGAGATGGAATCTCACTATCAGAATCTCCCCTAGCCCCGGTAACTCCTGGCGCTCGACTAGTAGTCTCAGCAGCCACGGACTTTCCCTTCTGGGCGGCTGTAGTCTTCGGAGGCATCGCTGAAAATTTAACATACTGTTAGGAACATGAATTCTTATATCGCACGATCTAAAATTAAAAAAAAAAGGATAACATCCTATATGTCCTATAGCCACATGTCTATAATTATAGTGCACAACATACCCATAAACAAAACTTTACTAGACACGGTATGTAGACAACCCTAGGACAGAACTGCTCTGATACCACTTTTGTCATGACCCAAACCGATGGGCCGCGACGAGTTCCCGAATCCTACATGTCGAAAACCCTTAAGCATGCGTTTAAGATATAAACATGAATAACATACATAAGGGAAAACCTATCCAAAAGACATATGTACATATACATGCGAAATATAGTGGGCGAGCCGGCAAGGCTGCTATAGACAACTATATACTCAAAACTGGAAGTCGACAAGGCCACATACTATCTGACTATACATAAACTATCTACAAACCTCTACTAGAAAATACAACTATATAAGGACGGGACTAGGCCACGTCATACCCATAAATGTATACAAGCATATCGTACCAAAATCAAAAACAGCTCCGGATCAAGTGGAGCATGCTAACTCTCGCTGAACAAGGATTCTAAGTAGGTGGATCGTCAGCTTTCCTACTTGTACATGCGGGCATGAAACGCAGGCTCCGGCAAATAAGGCGTCAGTATGAATAATGTACTAAGTATGTAAGGCATGAAAATCAGTACATAAGAGAGATAGATGAAACATGGAATAAGGAATTCCGCCTGTAAGTCTAAATAACTTTGCAAATCCTGAAAAATTATAATATCATGCATATGCGTGTAAATGTCGTGTCATGCATAGGTATAGGTATACATAACATCATCAAGCCTCTAAGGGCATCCCATCATATCATCTCGGCCACCGTGTGCAAAATAATCAACATATGCCACTTGATCAGGTGGTGGTGCATAAATAACGTTGTAACCTTTTCCCATATCCCATATATATATATATATATATATATATATATATATATATATATATATATATATATATATATATATACGCGTATATAACTCCATATGGTCATGGGTCAATGTACATATATAAATGAATGAAATGCATGAAAATATATTAATAATCTCAACATTCCTTTAGGATAAACATTATCAACTGCGTATTATTCTGAGACCCATGAACAGAAGATATAATGATCTGTCACATGGGAAATCAAGAACATAGAGATCCCTAGTATTTCTATGAATTGAATCGTTTTCTTTTGTATCATTTGGATCATGCCAAAAAGAAAGGAAGGATAGCCTTAACGTACCTAGAGTAGAGAAAAATCCGTATGATATTCTTGAAAAAGGTTGCACCGTACTCCTTTAGAGCCGCGAAATTTTACGTTACTTAAGGTTCTAATAATTCTTGTTGGAATCGTTTGGTTGCAAGAAGTTTTGTTGAAAACTTGTAGGAATTACTAACGTTCTGATATGAAGTGTTGTATTCCAAATATGAAGTGTTGCTAAAGTACTGATATGAAGTGTTGTATTCCAAATATGAAGTGATGCTAACGTTCTGATATGAAGTTTTTGTATTCAAAATATGTAAGTGTTGTGTACTTTGCACATTACTTTTAGAAGTCTTGTATTCAAAATATGAGAATGAAGTGTCTTTTAATTATCAATTAGGTTTCCACCTAATCAAAAATGACTAAGAGTCATTTGTCTAAGAAGTGGCTTGCTGCCACGTGGGGGTGGAGGGAAATTTTAATCTTTATCTAACTTATTAGTTAATTAGGTAATATCCCGCTACCCGATAATTAATCAATTACCCACATAACTAAAAATTATCTCAAATTACTTAAAACATTACTCATTTTTAATATACTTTATACATAATACTATCACGGTCATTGTATGCTACTAGTCCATAAATATCGGGTATTGTAGCTCGGACCGTATTTTATCCCAAATCGACAACCTTCAATGAACTCATGTTCTTTAATTCGTGTACTCTTTATCCTTCATGGAACTTACTTATCGCTTGTTATAAATAGCATAAAGACCTTAACCTTGAAATAATCTCATCCCCGAGTCTACGTCGATTAACTGAAGATGAAACTTTAACGTACGAAAATGCGAGATGTAACAGTTGGCTAGCAAACTACTATATTTATAAGCCTATAACCTCTAAGCCAAACTGTCAGCATAATTATTCGCCCGATAAGCACCCCTTGGTTAAATGAGAATCAAATTCAGTTTCTAAATGTCCTTAACTTCTGGACATTAAGTGGAACAAGTAAACGTTAGGACATAATTTTCTAAACATCCTGAAATATTGAACTAGGAATCTAGTATTGACGACAAACGTTTCTGAAATGTCCTTAACTTCTGGACATTAAGCGAAACAAGTAAACGTTAGGACATAATTTTCTAAACGTTCTGAAATATTGAACTAGGTGTCGCGCCCTCTTTTTCCTCGCGGAGTCCGAGTTTCGATATTTTTTGGGACAACTCATTTTCTTTTGGGAAGGGGTATGAAATTTTAGGAGTCCCCACCTAACGGATTTAAGGTGCGTTAGGGCACCTAAAGCAAATAACTCATAAACCGGTTTGCATTACCGAAGATTGGGTAAGGACTCGAAATAAACCTTGAGGGGAAGGAGTTAGGCACCCCTCGAGGTCCACACCGGTGGGTCCCGCCCAAACTCGAATTAGATGAATTAGTCCTATAAACAAATAAAGCAATTTAGACAAAGAGATTATTTCTAAAACAAGGAGTAAAAGGGGTCCTAGGTCTTTTAGCCTATAGGATCACTTCTGTACAATACTTGGTAATCGTCCCCAAGTTGGGGTGCTACACATAGCATTAGCACACAGGTCATCATTTCCTTTTACTACCCAATTACCCTTCCCTTTTGTTTATTACCTAAGCATTCTAATAACATCCTATACGTGTCTTATGCGTGCATTACCCGTCCCTTGCCTGTGGCTCTGGAGGTGTTTAGGACCTCTATTTAAGGAATTTCTAAACTTACATATGTTGCTTTAAAAGGAGAAAATTAAGCGACAAACAAAAAGCCAAATAGGACTATCACATAAAGATGCAACTAAGGGGGCTCACATTTACCTCCACAAATAGACAAAACAAATGCACACCTCAAACAAACAATTTTTAAACGATTTAGAGTCTTATAGCAGGATATCTAGATGAGCACAAAATATGCAACAGTTTTATTAAGGCGAGTAAATACCTAGCCAGTTTGCCTACTGATTTTATTACTTACTGAATCTGGACAGGTTTCAAGCAGTAGAAAAATAGCAATTTTAAACCCAGAATCCAATTAGCCTACAAGATTGCCTAAGGGATAGTCAGACAGAATTTTATAACCCGGGTATCTAAGCTGTAAATAGTTACTGGTTTTAGCAGGTTGATTTTTATCTTTTGGACCCTACAGGCATGATATCTAAGTGTAGAAGAACCGATCTTAAGACCTTATAGGCATGGTATCTAAATGCAAAAAATGATTCTGAAGTTTCCTGTTGACATGGTATCTAAATGCAAAATGATTCTGAAATTTCCTATAGACATGGTATCTAAATGCAAAAATAATTTAAAACTTTATAGGCGGGATTTTTAAAATACATAACTGATTTCGAAACTTTGTGGGCATGATTTAAATGCAGAACTGATCTCTAGTGTGTCAGAGTTCCCAAGAGCTTCGAGAACCCAGGGACAATGCTCACAATAGAGAACAAATGTTCAAAAGCAGTTCATAAAGGATTGGAAACCAGCCCCAATGCGTCAGAGTTTAGAGGAGTTCATAGACCCTATGCATTGCTCAAACTAGGGGTGGCAGGACCCTAGTTAACTAAGAGTAGGAGTTGAAAATAATATATGAAAATAGGAGACAGTTTTTTTTTTTTAGAAGTTTGGATTATAGAAATGCGTAGAAACAGATTACCATATTACAAGAAACACAAGCCGCACACATTTAGCAGAAGGAGTTCGGCCATGAACTCCAGCAATCAAACAACAGACATGATAGAGTATCAATTAATTTGAACAAGGTTTCACATGAACTTAATCCATTATTTATTACTAGGTGAACATATAGACATATGTTAATCAAAGAATGGCATGATGGGATCAAATTACTGATAAGACAATCATACAAAAAGATAGCAAAAGTTGAGAGCGTAGAAGTCATGAATTAATCAGGAGTTTGTTAGGGGGTGAACACTTAAAACATGACAGAAATCATGCTAGTTGAGAGACAAATAGACAAAGGTTTAATAGACATGCTAAAAAAACAAAAAGCACCTAGGTCTAATTTCATAGAAGTAGACATACTGATTAATATCAATAAGTATGAAGCATATAGGTCTAATTACGTAGCATATTGAATGATGGCAGAAGTAGAGACATACCAATTAAGAAATAGCAAACAGGAAGTTGAGAACAAGTAGAGTCCAATAGTCTAGCATTGGCTTTCAGCCGGCTAGACAGTGCAGCAAACACAAGTAACAGAAAAGGTAACAATAGAGAGTGTGTGTGAGTAAGAGTAAGAATATGTGTGTAGGCGTAACTTTCTGAGTGTGTTCGTGTAAGTGTCTGAGTGTCTCCCTTGAAAATTAGAACAAGAAAGGTTTTTATAGCATGCAATAGGGTAGGTCACATAAGGTAATGAATCAATCACACATACATAAGGTATGAAAAATCAATTAGCAATCAGTCAGGAATCAATTAAGAGGACAGAATCAAATAAGTACCACTTAATTTAAGGGAAAATCTCACACATAATCAATCCGTAATTAAGAGCAAGGTTAATATGGTAAGAAATAATTTCCGTAATCAATTAAGAATCAGGACACACAATCAAGCCAATAATACAGATACATAAATGGAGTAAGAACAAGTAAAACTTAAATAAGGAAATATGTGTACTAAATTCAATCCCTAATTTAGGTAAGCAAATCAATTAACAACTTAATTGACAGAGTTAAAAGTAACGGGCAAAAGATAACAGGATAAATAGTCAGAGAGTCGAAACCCTAGGATATGTCAAAGACATAGAGATGAAACTTAAAAAGGATTAGTCAAAATAGTAAAGAAGAAAACCATAATTTAAAGCATTTAAACGTGTAAGAATTTTCACGAAAAACCCTTTAGGCATCAAAACCCTAGGGTAAAACAAAATCGGTTAATGATAATAGTAAAAGCAAAAAAATCTTAAGGAAAATACCAAACAAACTCAAAACTATTTTAGATCTAAAGAGATCTAAACGGATTTAATAGAAATAGCTAGGTTTATGAGCAGAGGTAGAAAATGTGGTCCGAACCAGAGATTTGAAGCCACGAAAACACAAAAATGATAGTACTCACAGACATATGGTTGAATATAGGCGGATTAATCGAAAAGATAAGAGATTTGAACCAAATCTGGTTCTAATCCCTTGAGATCCCATTAGGTAACATGAAAATCAAACAACCAGTAGAGGTAGGGGGTCAAATAAGATGGTAAATCACCAAATGATTCCATATCCGGTTGGGAATCGCAGGGATTTGGAGGGAGTTTTGAGTGACGACGCTCTAGGGTTTGAGAGCGTCTGAGAGAGAAGAGAGAAGAAGAGGGCGGCGGTGTTTGAGAGAAACTGGTAAGGTTTTGGGGTTTGTTGGATTTAAAAGGTAAGAAATAACGTGGACTGTTGATCTCAAAGATCAACGACTATGATCAGAGAGGGTTCTAGGTCAGGCTGGACGAGTATTTGGGTTGGGTTGGGTTAGGTTAGGAATTTAATTAAGAAAGTGGCTATGTTTTAAATACTTATTTAATTTAATAAAATAATTTATAAATAATAAAAATGTGATTTGTGCATGAAAATAATTTAAAATAATTACTTAACATTATAAAAAATATAAAAAGTCAATTTCTGTATAGATGAGATAATTATGCATATATATGGGCTATTATTGCAAAATATGCAATTATAGTCTTAAAATGCAAATGTAATTATAAAAATACAATTAAAATATTTGAACAGTTATATGGGCATAAATGATGAATTTAAATGATTAAATCATCATAAAGTAATATGAGGGATAATTATTGACTATTTATATAATTAAAAATACAGAAATAAATTGATTTAAGGCCTTTAAAAATTATAGAAAAATTATAAAAAATACTTGTGCATGCATGTACAATATTTTGAAAATATGTATGCATATTTAAAAATGTATGAGAGAAAAATTGGATATCAACACTAGGAATCTAATATTGAGGACAAACGTTTCTGAAATGTCCTTAACTTTTGGACATTAAACAAACCATGTCCTTAATATTTACACAACACTCATGAAGTTAAGGATACTATGTCCTTAATATTTACACTGCACACATAAAGTTAAGGACACAATGTCCTTAACATTTACACTGCACATATGAAATTAAGGACATGATGTCCTAAAGTTTAATAACAGAAGGTGCAAATACAAGATACTTTGTCCTTAATATTTACACAGTACTCATAAAGTTAAGGACATTATGTCCTTAATATTTACACAATACTCATGAAGTTAAGGACACCATGTCTTTAACATTTACACTGCACGTATGAAGTTAAGAATAGTATGTCTTAAAGTTTAAAACTGAAGGTGTTAATTTAGTACACGTTGTCCTTAATATTTACACAACACTAATGAAGTTAAGGAAACTATGTCTAGCACAGGGATATTTTTTTCCGGGCATGTAAGAGTTATTAAAGCACTGGCTAAAGAGTAAATATATTTTAAGCAGTGGCTAAAGAATAAATATAGGTCTAATTAGTGGCTAACTGTGCACTTCCCCCTAGTTTGCGCCACTTAAGCGCTCACATTTACCTAGTTATAGTATATTAGAAACTTATTTACCAATGTTCTCAATGTTTTGTAGTTTTTAATAAGTATCTAGGTTTTTCTTACATATTGTGTAGATTGCTCCTTAAAAGGCTTTCACCCCATTATTAGTGCCTTCAATTAAGGGATTCAATTATATCCTTTCCTTTTTTTTTCCTCTCCTCTTCTCTATCCTTTTCTTTTACAATAAAATTCCTTAATCTCCGCCTAGAATCTCCATCTTCTCTCTTCCCACCATTGCCGATAATTTTATATTATTAAATTATCAATTACATCGTTCTTTTGCTGGGAGACAGGACAACAGTGAAAAAGAATAAATATTCAGGAATTATATGATAAATGTATCATAATTATATTTAAACTCATATACATCAATACGTAAAACGTAATTGTATCACAATTGTATATAACTTGTAGATAGTACATTAGTATCCAGAATAATACCTGATACAATACTAATAAATTAATATATAATTATCATATATTTGTGATACGAACTGTGAAATTCGTCATGATCTCACAACTGCTCATAATTGAAATACAATTTTGATACAATCCTAAAAGAATTCTTATACAATTCTGATACAACTTAAAACCGACTCTAAACTTAAACTGATACAATATCCTATTATACTTATATTAGTATTGTATCATGTATTGTTTTAGGTATAAATTGTGATACAATTGTGATACACTTCTAAATTATGATACAACTTTGATCTTCATCTTTTTCAAGTTTTAATTTAAAACATCCACCTAGAACCAACTCTAAACTTAAATTATAATACGATATTGTATTTTAATAGTATTAGTATTGTATCAAAATTATCTTAGATATTGACGTATCAAATACAACTCAGATATTATGATACATTTATCATATAATCGTAATACAATTCTGAAACTTCATTTTCCTCGAGTTTCATTATGAAATTCAACCTAAAACCAACTTTAAAGTAGAGTGAAGCTTACCCACAACTTGATTATAGAGCAAATTTTTTAATTTCTTCTGTATTGTATAAATAAGAAAGAGATTTTGGACGATTAAAGAGAAAAATCGTACATCAATAGCTTTGGACAAGGAAAGAATCTGCAATTTTGGGGGGATAACATTGGAAGAGGAGTGAGTAAGCGAGATTTTTGGGTCAGAAAGATTATAGGTATCAATGGGTTTCTTACTATGGGTAACTACAAAGAGAGGTGATGATTTTGAGGTTCAGTGAGTTTCTTACGGTGATTATTTTGGGTAAGTACAAAGACAGATATAGTTTTCCTTGGAAAAAGAAAGAGTATCTTAAAGAGAAAATCTCACTTTATACCTATTAATTCCAAAGTATTTACCCTTTAATGCCCAGACTCACACTATTTACTACTCCTACCCATACTCCCCAAACTATTTACCCGCTAGTTGTTCCCAGAGTCAAGGCTTCAATCACAAAAATCTTAGCTTTACTAAAATAAAGATTGGATACAGATTCTCTCTGAATAATCATTGTTATGTACAAGAGAATTTTAGCATACATTGGAAGGTGACCAACTGATAACTGCTCGAAGTTATTTGAAAAAATTGAACTAGGCTCTGGCCTCTTCCTCCTTTCTCTAATTGAGTAGTTTCCATGAACCATACGATCAGAATTACATGTGGACAAAACTTACAAAGCCATGGTTTAGATACTTCATTAAGTACAAGAGCAGATTACATCCCAAATCTAAATTTTTGTGTGTATTTGAATATCCACCATTATTGGACTTGAAGCTCAATTAATTTTTGAAGATTTTTTGTTTGATTCAAAGTGGGTGCTGTTAAATATTGCTTATAGTACCTTCTAGAAGTTCATACTGAAATTTGATAGCATTTGGACCTGATTTGAGGTGATTGAGTTCGAAATTTTTAGTTGAAAATCGAAGAAGAAGAAGAACGCAGCTACAGTATACCGCTACGGTATACAATATGTTGTAGGAGTATATAGCTATACCGCAACAGTACACTATTATAGTTTACAAAACAGTATACCGCTATAGTATACGAATATACTATAGGAGTATATAGTTATACTGCAACAGTATACTATTATAGTATACAATATATTGTTATGGTATACTGTAATAATATGCAAGATAATATAACAATATGCTATATACAATATACTATAATAGTAAACTTATTACCCATAAATTCACTTGCCTTTTCCCTTTTAATTTGTTTTAAGCTTTTACCCAACGTGAGGGGCAAATTGGAAATGCAAAAAAAATTAAAAATTATAGTATGCTATATGATGTAACGGTATACTCTTACAATTAGATCCTTCTAGAATTTTTTAAATTTTTAATTGACAAATGATATTATTTTAGTTTAATAATTAAATTAATTTTTTTTAACTCATTGCATACAATTATATACCATGTTGGTATAACTATATACTATATTGATATCATATGTTAGTTAATATTTTTTTAGTTATATTAGGTACATTTAATTGGCACACAATTTGATTTTTTTAGTAATAATATAAAAAAAAGAATTAAAAAAATAGTAAAAATAGTAAATAAAATTAGATTATGAAGAAAAAAAGAAGTTAAATGAAATTAGAAAAGGAAAAAAGAAAAAAATAAGAAGAAAATGAGAAATAAGAAAAGGAGAAAAGAAAAAAAAAAGAAAATAAGCATAGAAATAAAAAAGAATTGGAGAATAAAGAAAAAATTCCCCACAAAACCTACTATGGGTTGGAAATGTAATTAGTTTATGGGTAGACAAGAGTAAATAGTTTCGATTTTGTGGGTAATTGTGTCAAAACCTTAAATGTAAGGGATTATGTGTAATTGAATAAAGATAGTAAATATGTTTCTATTATAGTATAGCTACGTAAAAATCCCCTAACATATTGGCTTTATATTACATATAGATACGGACGGGAAAAAAATGATAACCAAACAACTGATAAGTAATGAGTAGATATTTTCCTTGCACCTCAAACCAAAATTATTCTTTAAATCAACAGATCAGGAAAATAAGCTAACGCTATAAGTTTCTCCAGTCGGAAACTAGCAGAAGCCGAAGATGACAAGCTTGGAATTGGAAGGAAAAATTAAGCAGAAAATTTGTTTGCTAAATGCTGTCAGCAATCAGCTTGCATTAAATTCTATATGATTGAACTTAAATATTTCGGCTCAAACTGGTCGATGCAATCTACAATCCCAGTCGTCACTGCTATTCTAACTATCCACACGTACAAAATAATACCAACTGTAGTAAGAGCTTCTCTCATATATTACACCTACCAATGGAGTAGTGAAAATAAATATACATTTGAGTATTATATCCATAAGAACAAGTGGAGAAAAGAAAAAATCATGGGTATCTCTACACTCTTGTACAACCATGACATTAGTATTAGCTGGAACCATATTTCAGCTGCTCCCACCTAAACGGTTTGAACACATAAAGAACCTCTGGTGAGCTTTTGAACAGCAAAGCTACACACACGCATATGGCAGCAACTGCTACCATTGAGAGCATCACCGGTCTGTATATTGCAACTCTTGTTTTTCCCATGTTTCCATATGAGAATTTCTGCTCGCACTGTCTGCAATGTCTTTGAATTGGTTTACTTAAAGGCTTCTCGGTTTGTAAGCTCACAACTTTTACCAACTTTTGATTGTCTTCTAGTTTCTGTTTGAAGCTGCTATTCAACAAAGTACCAGGGATATTGACAACAACATGTCCACTACCTGAATTCTCATTAATTTTCTTCTGGACGACATGAATGTATGAGTAATGACCTTGCAGAGATGCATAATCATTGGGTGTCAATCCAGTACTGTCACGGGCACTTCTCCATGCTTCAATTCCAATCTGAAGGAAACAATATTCAATACCTTGAAAATTAGGGAAAACAAAAAAGATAAAAAGAACAGCAGTTATGTGCCACAAACATTGACTCCTTGTACATATATCAGTGCCTCCAATTTAGTCATCAAACAGACAAAACTATCATTTGACAATTGATGCTGGTTAGAGAAACAAACTTCAGAAAGTCTAAGAGAAGGCCATGATTCATTTTCACTTTTCTCAACATATACTTTTTCTCCTCTCTAAGGTAATGGGACTGTCAATTATCAACATAACTACAGGAAAATGCACATAATACATGAAGATATACCTGTCCTGGATCGTCAATTAATGCCTCCAAAAGACTCTCGCATCCGTCCTGACTAGCAACTATATGAAGTGGAGTCAAACCCCCAGGACCCTCCGAATCAGGTCTAAATAAGTAGCCACCATGACCTTGTTTCTTTTCTACCCCTGATTTATCAAGTACTCTGTGAGGACAGTATCTCAACAGCATTTCTACCATGGACCTTCTGTTTCCCCTTACAGCTCTGTGAAGGACCCCAAGCTCCCGCAAAGATTCCACTGATGAGTGTTGTCCTACATCTACAATGCCGTTGAAGAAAATACTTAACAGTTTTTCCACAACAGCACACCAGGCATGGTCAACAGAGAACTCAATAAGCCACTTGAACCGTTCAAAAGGGAAGAGAATCAAGTTGGAACCAGAACCAAGTCTAAATTGCAAGTGACTTCGATGAAGCAGCCAACCCATCTCATGTATAAAGTCCAAAGCTTGGTCCCTAGCTTGTAACTCTTCAGTTGCTCCCAGGAAACCATCAGCTGTTTCAGCAGCCTCAATAATGCTCTCCAGAGTACGAATTTCGGAACAAACGTCTTTCTCCGCAACTATAAAAGGGAAGAAGCTGCTGCAAAGACCATGGTCTTCAACCTAGCCAAAGCATGCAACCTACATTTCAGAACAGAATAAAGACTAGCAGACTTCCCTTTAAGGAGAAGTAGCAATTGGTGTAAAGGTTTTACTTCACTCAACTAGCTCATCTAAATCAGTATTCATCACATGAAAAGTAACACATGGTATTTAATAGGGGGTCCCAACAATTTCCTGTAAAGATGATATGATAATTTCCAAGTTATATGAGTTACAAATAAGAAGATTATTCATTAAAATTAAAAACGAAATATAAATGAGTGTTCATCAATCCATGTCTACACTTCCTTTGGCTCATAATAAGAACCAGAAGAAGATCCTTACCTTGAATTTCTTCAGTAAATGATGCAGAGCATAAAACTGAGTTTTTGGGCAAAGCAGTAAATAAGGAGGCATCGAACTCCATCCAACGTAAACCACGGCTCAAAAGGGGAGACAAGAAGATATATTAACAGTTATAGGGACCAAGGAAAAGAAAAATAATTGCACCTCGATGAACCCCCTGCCAGTAATATTTGGCATAATACACGGAAAGCCAAGGGACTGGATCTCTTCATGCTCCATATAAGAATCACCTTCTCCCATCATATCTGCACAACTACCTTGCACAAGATATTTCCCTTCCATGGCACATAGTAACCTATGGGGACGTGGATATCACACAGAGTAAGTTCATGTTTTAATTAGCTAGGATAACAATTTCAATGTCTGCTAAGTACCTTGTAGTTGGTCGAGATAGGTTAAAGCCTTTTACCAAAAACTGAACTCCCTCGGAGACAGAAGTTGCAAGTGGTTTGATGATTGATATCCTACAGTTTCTATGACTTTTAACTGGCAAGGGAGTATCTAGAACAACCTGCCCTATAGTAGAAAACAAACACTCTCAGTTTTCCTGTCTGAGGCAGAGCAATTAATTGAAGATAGCAACATAATAACAGAACAAAAACCAAGCAAGAACATGACAAAGGACTCATAATATACCATTAAATATAAATGCCAAGCAAGAACATGACAAAGGACTCATAATATACCATTAAATATAAATGCCACACGATGCTGCACTCTAGTATAAACCCATCCAGTTCTCCAAAATGAATCGGTGGATGCATTGAGAAGTTTTGTCAAACCAGATCTAAGATCACAATAAAGCTGCAAAAAGAGAACTATTAGGTGATATATTTATTAGTCCAAAACATTAACAGCATGAGCTAGATAAAGAACAGTTTGTGGGTAATACAATCAGTAGCAGATAAGAAGAAACAGTCCCTGATTGCAATCCAATATGACATTCTTATTTTTTAAGTTTCATTTGAGCTTAGCTATGCATGCTGTGACCAAAGGTGGATCCAGGAATCCAAGTCAGTGGCTGTTGACTTCCAGTGAACTTGCTGTTCCCTTGTGGGATTAGGTGCAAATTTACTATAAATTTATATTAGTAATTTATTATATTATATAGATAGAGTTTGAGTGGAACGCAGTCGGTGTGCCTGCATAGCCAAGAGCCTATGGCCATGGCAGTGCTACCTTAAACATGAAAATAACTTACTCAGGCCAACATCTTTATTTATTTGTAAGTAGCTGCATTTCTTCTTCCCACAAAAATAATGGTACATATTCTGAAAATGAAAATAAGTTACCTCCTCCCATATGGATTTATCCATCCGAAGATATATTGTCAATATGATGCATCCAGGTCTAATGTAGCTTTCAATATCTGTAGGGCTGTGTGCTAACCAATCCAGAATCTGCAAATTGTTCAGAAAGATATAATATTTGGTTGCATGTTGAGATGAAAGAAAAATATAGTAAGTTGTAACTGCATACTATATTATAGCAAGAGTACTAAAGTACCTGTTTTCGCAAGGTTGTAGGAAAGTCAGTAGGATCTTTCCCAAAGAGTTTAAAGACAATTCGATCTGTGCGGCTCTGAAAATTAGCCAAGAGCTGTAAGAGGCAAATCATCTTTTTCCATGTGACTATCAAGTATTCAGAATCTAACTCATGGAACATTTCTTTTCTGCATCTATAGCTACCACTAAAAAGGATAACAGCCAACTGTCCGATATATATACCCCTCATCTAGTATCAAGATACAGATGAACCAAATTTTCTTCAAGGGACTGACTTATACTGCATAGAGAACCTTGAGTTATGTAGGATGAAAATGAATGTAGTGTTAAATGATGAAGGATTTGTAAGTCTCAATGGGTGACTATGAGCATTTTCTGTTACAGACAATGGCTGCGATAGTAAAGATTGAAAATGGGGCCGTAGTCAACAAATGAGTGCATGCACGCCTAGCTGTTGGTGCTACATGAAGTTGATTGCTAGTGTAGATTTAAAACTGAACGCAACTAAGAGACCACTTTCAAGCTAGATGATATGTATGATCTATGATTCAACTGCTTTGCTGGATGGACAAAATGCTCTTTTTCTCATAAATTTTTCTCTTTTCAACTGTTACTTATTCTCTTTAAATCTGAAAGAACCTTGCAGTGCACCTCTTCAAACAGAAACCAATGCAAGTGGGATGTCGCTTTCTGCTATTTCTTGAAAAATATGATTTTAGTGTCATCCAGTCAACAAAAAGTTCAACGAGGGGGCGGGGGCGGGGGGGGGGGCCAAAAACTGAAAGTACAAACAATGATAATGCTGCACTTTACTCTTCTTTATTTTCAAAGGAGATAGTGCTGCACTTAGAATCCGTTGGATTAGCTGGAAAAAAAAGGAGCATTTAAGCATCAAGTGCTTAAAAGCAGCACTTTTAAAGTATTGGAGCTGATTTTGTAAACAAGCATTTACGTGTTTGGATAGAAGTGTTGAAGCTGAAATAAGAAACTAGATATGTTCAGTTAAAAGTGCTGATAGGCACTTTTTTCTATTAAATGACTTAAATGGCCTTAAAACCGTTAACCCCAAAAGAGTTGATCATTGCAAGATTTCAATTCTGAAGTGATTAAAATACAAAATTAATTTACGTGACAACTCAGTTTATGTTCCAAATTAATTAGCTACGATTATTTTCAATAAGTACAAATTATTTATTTAAATAACATATACCAGTAAAAATGGAAACTAGCAAAAGAATTTGGGGTTAACTGCTATGTAAAATTTCTTGCTGCATTTTTTCTTGCTGCATTTTCGTAATCTAACTGAAAAAGCAACCTGAAAAAGGAAAAGAATCCCCCAACATGAAGTTCGTTCAAATATTTTGGAGAAAAAAAAAAAAGCTTGTTCAAAATTTGCATCATGGATTTCCCCTTAACATTAAAGCTCGTTCAAAAAAGCTTGGGATCATAGGTATCCANCCCCCCCCCCCCAAAAAAAAAAAAAAAACCCAAATAATCGTTCTACTTTTCTTAAATGAATGCATGTTTCTGGATAAAATGTCTATGACGAAGGAAAACCTTGGGAGGCATGATCTAATCAATGATAGCATTGCAAGGTACAAAGAGAAAAAAGTTACAGGCCATGGCCGAGAAGTGCTTCTTATGAAGGAGAGGAAGTAGCAACAGGAAGAGAGCTGGAAGAAAGAAAGTAGAGCTAGGGCCAAAGGGTATTTGAAAATTTTAAAAAAAAATGTAAGGAGTAATAAGTAAATTAATTGGCCAAACCTAAATAGCTTTTAAGCTGAAATAAATAAGTTGGAGTCACCCAGCTTATTGCTTTTGGCTTGTTTTAGCTTAAAAGCACTTGGCTTAAAAGCTATTTTTACATTTGCCAAATGCGACAACTAGCCAAAAATTGCTTTTAAGCTGGTTTGACCAGCTTTTAAGCCAATCCAAACACCCTCTTACTCTTTTAATGAAAGGAGTAATGCTGCAATTACTCTTTGTTCATAAGCATATAGAACAACTGCTCCTAACTATTGAAAACAAAACATGGAAAAGATCCAACAAAAAAAAAAAATACAACGTAGAAGTTACAACTGCAAATACATTAGAGGAGGAGGAATAAATCTGATGTACTTTTAAAAGAAATAAAGTTCTGACAGTGTCCTACAAAAGCACGCAAGACAACTGAACAAAATGGGCAGCCCGGTGCACTAAGCTCCCGTTATGCGCGGGGTCCGGGAAAGGGCCGGACCACAAGGGTCTATTGTACGCAGCCTTACCCTGCATTTCTACAAGGGGTTGTTTCCACGGCACGACAACTGAACAAAATGCATATCAGAATTATAGAGAACTGCAAAACCGTACAAGCTTCTACCTGAGCCTCTCCGCTGGAATTAGATGGTGAAAAGTTTGAGGTGGAACCCGAATTCCCACTTATCTTTGTGGGGCTTGATTTGTGAGGTTCTTGACATAACCATAGAGGACAGCCAGGAGATGCATTACCTAGGTTCACAGTCGCATTAGGATAATGCAGCTTTCCGATACCATCCTGAGGATCATCATAGCTGTTATTCAAATCAATGTTACTTAGTTTCACCCCTGCAAGTGAAGTTGCTGAAACATTTGCATTGGTAGGTAAGCTTTCTTTTCTATGGTACATATACTCGGGCTGTGGGGCACAACAATTTTGTGGAATCTCACAATCAGCACCATTCGTGTCCGTTCTCTTATCTCTCACTTCTGGTGCAGGTATACTCAAGCATTGCCCTGTTGGCTGAGGAGAGTCCTGCAAATCAACGCAGTTAGAGCATGAACAGATCATGTTCAATACCAAACGTTTATATCAGTTCCAAACCTTTATACAAAACCACCCAAATGTCCCTGTGTTTTGCCGATCCGGAGATGCAGACAACAAGCCAGGCACATTCCTCTCATTAGCTGTACTAGCCAGACTAGCTAGGTTTCTCAGCAGATGGGACAGTAGATCCTGATCTTTAGATTGATCTGCGCTATTGGCTGCATTAATCCAAACAGGAGAAGCCAGGAAGTAACTCATCAAAACTTAAAAACAAATCTCAAAAAAGTAAAGGCAGCAATTATGTGGCTGCATGTATTATCAATATTTCTACAGGACCTAAATGCTTGCAGGGATTTACTAAAACTCACTTTCAAAATACACCCCCAATCTAATAAACACATCCCAACTGCCTCATGCAAAGCTCAATGTCAGAGGGTTATCATAAGTTAAAGGTTCCACGCATACATCGTACACATCAATATGCCAATAACCTCCCAACGGTATTAACTCAGGATATCTGGAAACCCTTTTAGATACTAACTGTGGTTCTTATTGATTCCTCTGCTCCAGTTCAACTGGGAAACCCTTTTTCTCTTTATTTTTCTTCTTCTTTTTTTCTTTTATTGAGAAGGTAAAATGCTTTTCATTGCAGGTTGATTGGGCAATGTCTTAATTTAAAACCAAATTCGGAAGGTCAAAAGAACCTTTCTTCTAAAATGGAACTCCATTAAATAATACTTCATCATTTTCTTTAAAGGTTTATGAGAAGAGTCTTGAGTTCTAAGGTATTTGAGAAAGGTAAGTAAAGTAGAAAACTATTGCAACAGTATCAGAAGTAACTAGTAAGTCTTTATGTCTTTCTGTCTTTGTTTGTATTTTGTGGATCTTAAAAGAGAAGCTCACTTTCTCATCCAAAAGCTTCTCATGAGATAGGTTTTCCCGATTTCAGATCAGCAGATCTGAATGGCAACATATAAATAATTCCTCTCTTTTTCAGTTGTAATTCTAAGTCAGGTTAACTCCGAACAAATCTCAGGTGGAAGTTATTCTTGGACATGATAAAGCATCCAAACGAGGAGACAATCATGACCACTAATACAATACCACCATGCAAGAATAAGAAATAATGTCTTTCATATATCCTAAACAAATAAGTGTTCAGAAGCTCCCTTGAATGAATGCATAGCAAGTACTAACATCGACCTACAATCTACTTGAGCCTCAGAAAAATTCCAAGTCTCCAGATTGATATGTGTTGTTTGTGTCTTGAACTTTTTCCTTGTATTTTTAGGAAATCCATTATCCCTAAAGGTTTGGGAAACCAATTGTATAGATTTGGGATTGGGAAACCTATTGTCCTTGTATTTAGGGAAAACCATTCTCCATGTGGGTTTGGGAAATTATTCCTTGTTGGTTTAGGAACTACTTGGAACCAATATGTTGTAAGTTGTAACTAAGGAACCATTGTACTATACAATTCTTCTCATTCATACTGAAATTTTTTCTGTTTCTGTCCCGATGATTAGGCTTAGCCAAACTTCATTAAATCCTAGTGTTATTTTTTTCTTCTCAATTTTTTTTATATGTGATCCTGTGCTAGTTAACCCACGATCTTCTGCTTCAAGATGTCTGTTTACCCTTAAAATTGGATAATAATTAAATTTGTACGCGATTTTAAAAATACGTGATATAACTCGATACAATTAAGAAGACA
Source organism: Nicotiana glauca (assembly GCA_026770625.1). Classification (NCBI taxonomy): domain Eukaryota; kingdom Viridiplantae; phylum Streptophyta; class Magnoliopsida; order Solanales; family Solanaceae; genus Nicotiana; species Nicotiana glauca. Next base: position 304 of record MU771440.1, on the reverse strand, counting down.
GATTAATACTCTCTCCGGTTCACAATAAGTGTCCAATTTGCTTTTAGCACGCCCATTAAGAAAATACTAAATTCTATACAAAAATACCTACTGTGAGCACGTGATTTTTGCCTTATATGAGAATTATTCCCAAAAAAAAAAATTTTAAGACAAAATAGTTTTGCATGGTGTGTGTGAATTTTGTTATTTGTTTGCATTTGTGTATGCATGTTATTTGTTTAAATTAATTAAAAATACGAAAAATATATAAATACATACATATATGCATTACCGTCCTTTGCCATCGAGTCATTTAAAATGTGTG
>MU771433.1:34037-44831 GCA_026770625.1 Nicotiana glauca | reverse complement strand
GTCGGCCCATGGAGGAAGCCACTTGGGAGACCGAGCAGGAGATGCGGAGCAGATATCCTCACTTGTTTGAGACTCCAGTTATGTTTCTTGACCCGCTCGAGGACGAGCGTTTGTTTAAGTTGGGGAGGATGTAATGACCCGACCCGTCGTTATGGGAGTTACCGCCCCGTTTTCCCTGTTTTATGCTTCTATATATTTCATTATATGTGTTTGAAGAATTTGAAGTAATTCAGATAGAGTTCGGTTAGAAATGAGACAATAAGTCTCTTTATGAGAAGGTTAGTTTGGAAAAGTCAACCGAATCTTGACTTATGAGTTAGAAGGCTCGGAATGGATTTCTGATGATTCGACTAGTTTCGGGTGATATTTTGTGACTTAGGAGCGCAATCAGAATTGAATTTGGAGGTCCGGTGTAGAATTAGGCTTGAATTGGCTAAGTTTGAATTTTGGCGAATTCCGGTCGATAGGTGAGATTTTGATCCGGGGGTTGGAATGGAATTTCGAGAGTTGCAGTAGCTCCGCTAGGTGATTTTGGATATGTCTGCAAATTTTTAGGTCAATCGAAGGTGTTTAGGTCGGGTTTTAGATCAAATGCAAGTTTCGGAAGTTTTAGTTTAACTTAGGCTTGAATCCGTGGTAATTCGATGATTTTGATGTTTATGATAGTGTTTTGATGTTACGAGCAAGTTTGAATGAAGTAATAGAACATATCTGTGCATTTGGTTGAAGTCCTGAGGGCCTCGGGATGATTTCGGATGGCTAACGGGAATTTTCGAGTTGGAAAATGCAGCAGAAAACTGCAGAGAACCTTTGTTCTATGCGATCGCAGAGAGGTTCATGCGATCGCATAGAAGGTTTTGGAGGGGTCACAGATTTGCTCTATGTGATCGCGTAAAGGGTCCTGCGATCGCATAGGTGTGGGAATTTGGTCACTGCGTTCGCATTCAAGGGGTTGCGATCGCGTAGTGCAATTTGGGCCTGGGGTCCTTGGCAGCATTCGTTCTATGCGAACGCGGAGGCATTGGTGCGATCGCATTGAAGGGGGAGAGGCAGTGCTCTGCGATCGCAGAGCTTTTCATGCGATCGCATAGAAGGAGCTACAGTAGTCAGATAGAATGTTTTAAAACCCTTGGGTCCGCGACCCACCTCATATTTTCACCATTTTTACTCCACCAAGAGAGCTTTTTGAGATATATGAAGAGGGTTTTCAACGGATATTGATTGGAGGTAAGTCTCTCGGCTAGAAAACACCATTTTTATGAAGAATCAACCCTCAAATCCCTGAAAATAGGTTGAAATTGTGAAGAACTAGGGCTTGTTTTTTTGAAAACGAATTTTGGGGATTTGAAAGGCCATTTGAGCTCCGATTTTGGTAAACTTTATATGTACGGTCGTGGCGAGACGAGGAATCCGTTGTTGTAATTTTTGGAATTTTTTGAGAAGTGGGCCCGGGGCTCGGATTTTACCAACTTCGTGAATTTTAATACTTTTCGAGTATTTTTGATTGGGTTATGTTTCTTTAACCCATATTTATGTATTCGTTGTGGTTTTGACTAGATTCGACGCGCGAGGTGGTCGATACGAAAGGAAAAGGCATTGCGGACCATTCGACGGCCGGTTAGAGGTGAGTAGTTGGTGTATATGATGGCCTAAGGGTTTGAAACCCCTGCTTATCACATTGTGACGCTATTGTAGGGCGTGACTCGCACCCCATGGAAGGTGAGGGATTGGTTATGACTGGGGATTGTGAGTTGGTCCATATCGAACAAGAATGTTTCTATATTGGCGACTGATACGCACCCTGCATTGAATATATCTGGGCTTATTTCCGTGTTTGGGGCCTTGTGCCGATCTGTAGTATCCTTAGAGGATGAATATCATTGTGATAGCATGCTTTGTATAATCATTGATCTCAGTCCTGTGTTTAATCACTGTTATGAAATGCTAAGTCACTTTTCCTGAAGTTAAAGTATATTCTTCTTAATAAATTGGAAATTGGGAAATTAATTGAATATGTTACGTGACTCATATGCATATTGTGGACTGAGTATGGATCGGGCTGCACGTCGCAACGAATGTTATGATTATATTGCGCTTGGGCTGAAGGAGACCCTCCGGAGTCTNGTCGGACTGTTAGTTTTAGCTTTGCTTTGTGGCATTTTGTGGATTTCTTATCTTCAGACATTTTATATGCTTATTACTCACTGAGTTGGTAGTACTCACCCCTACTCCCTGCACCTTGTGTGCAGATTCAGGTGCACTGGAGGCTTAGCTGAGCAGTCGTTGTCTCCAGAGCTTATCAGAGTTGTTGAGATAGCTGCTTGACGTTCGCAGGACCTGACTGCTCTTCCTATTTTAGTTTTATTTATATATATACATTTCCAGACTTGAGTATTTTCGTTCAGATATTGTTATTCAGTTTGTTTTAGAGGCTCTAGACTCGTGACCCCTGATCTTTTGGGAGTATTTTTATCAGACTTCGTATTCCTCATCATTATTCTTCTATAAATATTGGATTATTATTTTAAAACTATTATATTCTCCTTAAATTATCGGTTTTTGAAATTTATTGTTGATTTGGGAGCGACTGTTGGTCAGGCTTGCCTAGCTTTAGGGTTGGGCGCCATCACGACCGGGTTTGGGTTGTTACACCATGAAGAGTCAATAACAACTTTAATAAGTTCAAGGCAACAATACCAACATGCGCAAATAATCACCGTAGGACGTACGACCTGATCCAACATAAAAGTAAACTGTTCACTGCCGAGGGTCGAACGACTCGAACCATAGATGCATCTATTACCCCGCTCGCGAACTATCCATGCAACTCGGTCAACATAAAATAAACAATCACCCTGCTCGCGAATCATTCATGCGACGCAGGTACACATAAAAATACATGCTCAAACAGCCAATTAAGAATTTATCGAGGAATAATTATTCAAATAAAAGCCATTATCTCATTTAACAATTTAAGGAGATAAGTCAAATCCTTTTGAGAATGGATTTATTAATTTGATGTAGTTTAAGCAGTTCGAGCTATCAATAAGATTACAAATATTCCAAGTATAACATGCTTTTGGGTCCTAGACTACCCGAACATAAACATAATAGTAGCTAGGCATGGACTCTCATCACATCGTGCATACGTAGCCCCCACAAATAGGAGCATATAACCAATTAATTCGCCTATAGGGACATTTCCCTCTTACAAGGTTAGAAAGGAGACTCACCTCGCTCCGAAGATCCATAATCGGCCACGCTCTTCCGAAGACTCCAATCGATGCATAAAGCTCCAACGCTAGCCAATAATATTACCAATCCATTAATACTCAATTACTCCTAATGATCCAATTCATATCCATTCCTAACCCCCGATCGAAAAGTTGACAAAATTGCCCTCGGACCCACATGTCCGGATTCCTAAATTGTTTGAAGATAAAGTTTACCCATGAATTCACGAACTCAAATATATGATTTTCTCTTAATTCCATACCCAAAATCATGGTCAAAATCCTAGAATACAAATTTCTTATGTTTTCTTCAAAATCCCAAAATTTCTACTAATTTACATGATTTTTCATGTTTAAATCTAGATATAATCCAATTAATTAACTTGTAATAGGTAGGAATTACTTACCTTGGCATGGATGATAAAAATGGAGATGTGCAGATCCAGGTACCTTTACTCAGATTACCATCCTTTAGGCGAGGCGATATTTTGGAGACTTCGAGGTATTTCTGCCGCGTTCGCAGACCAAATAGTCTCTCTCTATTCTCTCTTGTTGTTATAGCCTTCTGTATGTACTTTGTTTAGACATTCTGGAGTTAGAACACTATGTAGTATTCTTAGCTTGTGATTCATGGGTTTCCGAGATTTGGGAATACGTATTAGTTTTTGAGCGTTAATGTTGTGTATGCCGAGTGACACTTTTAAACGTTGTTTTACTACTATATCTCTATTTTAACTTGTTTCTTCTGCAAATTGGTTTAATTTCCGCATTTATGCTTACCTAGTCGTAGAGACTAGGTGCTGTCACGATGGTTCACGGAGGGCGAACTGGTGACATGACAGATGTTCCCGATATCAAACTAGGGCAACATAATTTCTTTTGTTTTGTCTGTTTTATTGTAATCAGGTTCAAATGCAGCAGTTTCAAGCGAAAGCAGTTCAAGTTTTGGAAATCAGGTGCCCACCTGGAGAACAAAGGGAAAGCAGTTCAAGTTTTGGAAATCAGGCGCCCACCTGGAGAACAAAGGGAAAGCAGTTTAAGTTTTGGGAATCAGGCGCCCACCTGGAGAATAAAGAGAGAGCAGTTCAAGTTTTGGAAATCAGGCGCCCACCTGGAGAACAAAGGGAGAGCAGTTTAAGTTTTGGAAATCAGGTGTCCACCTGGAGAAAGGGAGAGTAGTTCAAGTTTTGGAAATCAGGCACCCACCTGGAGAACAAAGGGAAAGCAACAATGTTCAAAGGAAGACAACAATCAGGAGCCCACCTGGAGAACAAAGGGAAACAGTTCAAGTCTCAAGGAAAAATAGTGCAAGTGTTGGAAATCAGGCCCCACCTAGAGAACAAAGGGAAAGTAGTTCAAGTGTTGGAAATCAGGCGCCCACTTGGAGAACAAAAGGGAAAGCAGTGCAAGTTTTGGAAATTAGGTGCCCACCTGGAGAACAAAGGGAAAACAGTTCAAGTTTTGGAAATCAGGGGTCCACCTAGAGAACAAAGGGAAAGCAGTTCAAAGTTTTGGAAATCAGGCGCCCACCTGGAGAACAAAGGGAAAGCAATTCAAGTTTTTGAAATCAGGCACTCACCTGGAGAACAAAGGGAGAGCAGTTCAAGTTTTGGAAATCAGGCGCCTACTGGGAGAACAAAGGGAAAGCAATTCAAGTTTTGGAAATCAGGCGCCCACCTGGAGAACAAAGGGAATGCAGTTCAAGTTTTGAAAATCAGGCGCCCACCTGGAGAACAAAGGAAAAGCAATTCAAGTTTTGGAAATCAGGCGCCCACCTGGAGAACAAAGGGAAAGTAGTTCAAGTTTTGGAAATCAGGCGCCCACCTGGAGAGCAAAGGGAAAGCAATTCAAATGTTGGAAAAAAGGCACCCACCTAGAGGAACAAGAGAAGGCAGTTCAATGTTCAAGGTTGGAAATCAGGCGCCCACCTAGAGAACAAGGAGAAGGCAGTCCAAGTTTTGAAGGAAGACAGTTCGGGTATTGGCAATTAGGCGCCTACCAGGAGAATTAGGGAATTCACTTCAGAATGCAATTCAAGTCAGCAACAAAAGAAGCTCTCGGCAAGAATGCGAGTGTATAGTCCGAGATGATCAACAGAAGTAGTCAGAATCTAGAAAAAAAGGCAAGAAGTGAATCCAAATGCTAAAGTTGATGAAAGATGTGAGGTGCTCAATACATGACTGAAGTCACAAGCATGGTATGTCCGATTTTGATCCGAAAAGCTGAAGAAGAATGAACTAGCACCTGCAATTAGCAAGCATTAAGGTTCAAATCCAAAGTCTGCATAAAGAACCATTCAAGACTCAACTCATAATTGACAGGCTTAGTTAGTATTTTTTATTTTTTTATATTTTAATGTAATAAGAGGACCGCAGACCGGAACCTTGGCGGAACGGCACCTCGACCGGCTCTCCACCTCAGTATAATCCATCAACGTTTCTACTTCCGAACTACACGTGGCCTGATTCCTTTATAGACAAGGATATGTAGGCAGCTCAGATACCGGGGCTCGGTCACATTCCCCTTTCTCTTAGTTTTGGTCTCCCTAAATAAAGGTCGGGTCAAAAAACCTGTCTAATCGTTCTTTGTCTGAAAATACTTCATATTTCCAGTCAAAGAGGGTCAACCGTAGACATGTGATTTTTGACCCTCCCCAAGATTTTTCATATTTTAGCATGTAAATATTTAATTTAGGCCTAATATCTCTATTTCAACTAAGTTTAGCTCTTTTACTTTATTTTATTACAAGAAAATTAAAATGACAAAAATAGCTTCATTAATGTTTTGTAGTCATTTTTAATCTTGAAAAATACCAAAAATAGTTTGGTTTTAATGGTCAGTCTTATTTTAACAGTTATTTTACTTAAGTAGGATTAATTAATAAATGAGATCATATTTTAGTCTCGTTCGCATGGAAAAAATAAAATTCGGGCTCAAACGACCCATTTTTAAGCTTAATTTTCGGACCTCGCCCACAATTCCTAAGCCCATACCCCTTAACCTAAAAAAAAATCCTAAAACCCTAAACCTATAAAAAGAGGCTAATCCCTAGACCTAAGAAGTTTTATGGTGTGTCTCACACAACTTACATTAGTTGTGTGAGACTCATTTTTGTCTCACAAATTTGTGGACCCCAATCTTACACTTTTGGGTCCACAAAAATGTGGGTCCACAAAACTGTGAGACAAACAGGATGCCTCATACAACTAATATCAGTTGTATGAGATACAAAATAAAATTTTCCCCTAGACCTAAAGGATGATGAGCGAAAATACAAAAAGAGGACTAGACCCTAGACTCTACAGATAATCATCCGCCGTTTCTTCAAAAAATAAAAGAAAAACCAAAATAATCGAACGCCTAAGATCTGGAAAAAAAGGCATTTTAACCTACACTCTAAGAAGACCCTAAAGGGTTGTTTGGTAGGGTGCATAAGAATAATGCTGAATAGGGTGTATTAGTAATGCTGGTATTAGTTATGCTTGCATTAGTTATGCTGGTATTAGTTATGCTAACATATTTCTTATCCATTGTTTGGTTTGATGTATTAAAATATTGCACAATTTTTAAAAGAATTGTTTGTTTACAAAAATGCCCTCAAAACTAGTCCACACTCTAACTTTTTAAAAGAAACATATGTTGAGAAATATTTTTATATGAAAAGGTTTAAAAAATATATTTTATTTGTCTACCAATATTGTAAAATAAAATTAAATATTTATTTATAAAAAAAATATGCTAAGAATTTATTTATTTACTAGGGATATAATTTTATTTCTCACTATTTGGATTATTTTGAACTTGTATTAATATACTAACTAGCATATTTTAATCAAGCATAAATTTTGAAGGAAATTTTTTTCTTTAATTAAGCTAATGCATGCATTAAAACCCATTGCATTGCTAATACCATTATTTTCTTTGCATTAGTTATGCATAGGATAATACCAAATATGATCTATAATTAATGCTTGCATAAGTAATGCATGAGTTTAAAATGTCTACCAAACAATATATTATTAATACACAAAGCTAATGCACCCAACCAAATAATGTATTATTAATACACAAAGCTAATGCATGCATTAGCTTATCTAATGCACACTACCAAATAACTACTAATAGGGATACACAGAAGCCATCCACCGAATTTCTCAAAAGAAGAGACCCCAACCCCCGCCGGTGGTTTTTCCACAAAAATCTCCAGCGAAAAGCTTAAGCCATTAGACCCCAGGACCAAAATCTAGACGAGATCAGTCGCAGAGAACACTGAACGACCCTTTTTATCTTGTTCTTCTTCTTTTGAACCTAGACACACACCCATCAGAGTCAGACCTAACGTCTAAGATGATTTTCGGCGCCGATTGAAGTTCCATCCGTTCGAGGTTGTGGTTCCGGTTCGAGTTTGAAGGTTGAGGTTTCCCGTTTCTATTTAGAGGTTTCGGCTGAGTTCTTTGTTGTGGCTTCACCCAATTCATTGCATTTCATTTGCTGAAAGATCAAGAGGAAAACTTTGGACAGAATCAACGCAAAAAATGTCTCTGTTTTTGGGAGTTAGTTCACGATTGAATTCAAAGAATTTTTTTTCTTCTGTTTCTTCTCTTTTAATTTCGGACTTCGTTGTCAAATTATGGAGTTTGTTTGGGGTCGTGTTTGGTATCGACTTTCCGGTGCCGATTCGAGTTTCGTCCAGAGTTTATCGCTTTGAGGGGTATTTCTTACTTTCTTCTACTGTTTCTGCTTGATACCACGCTTCTGTTATGTGATTAATCTTTGCACTCTGCTTTCGTCGATCGTATGGGTTAATGTTCTCTTCCTCCGTTTTGTTCCTTTGCTTTTTTTGGATTTTGGGCTTATTAGTAATCGTTATAGTCTGTTTCTAAGTTAATATTCAGGTGTTTGCTTCTTTGAATTTGATTTCCTTTGGTCTAAACTGGTTTCATGTTTGTTGCTATTCCTTTGTGTTTGATTTCTCTGCCAGCACACTTATGGTTTTATGTTTGATTCTGTTGTTTTGCGGATGGCAAATAGTGTTTTCTTGTTCATGAATTACTTGTTAATTTCGAGCGACTGATTACGTCACTTGATAACTTCCGTCCAGGAATGAATAGCTTTTGTTTGTGTAATGTGACTGAGGAACAAATGTAGTATGATTTCGTAACATCTTTAAGTACGACTACTCTTTCAGAGGTTCTCATTTAAAGTGTAAATGTACAATTTGGTTTTAGGTTTCCAATTTCCAAATGGCTTGCTTAAATCTAAGTTGTCACTATTACCAGAACATGTAAATGTTACAGATGCTTTACTGCAGTGCCCAATTGCGCTGCCTTCACTTCAATTTATATTGCTTCATCCTATGATGGTTGTAACATGTTGGTGCATCATCACAAAGAATGATACTACCTTAAATTAGGCTGAATAGATAGGCGTTTTAAAACGTGGATATTCGTAGAAAAGCCTTTAGGCGCGTTTAAAATACAATTGTGATTGTGTACACGTTTGCGTGACATGATTATGATTCTAAAACCAATTCGGAGTATGCGTTCGCACAACTTCGATCAAACTTTCTTAATAATAAAATTTTTGTTAATAGGACACTAAATTAAATGTAGCTCTCTAGGCAGAGGTGTGCCATCCATAAGTAAATCGCTCATGGACCTCATATTAATTTCATAACCTAGATATAACAATGACAAATGCTCGTAGTTGCTTTAGGCCCGTTTAATATATCATTGTGTTTGTGGATACGTTCGCGTCACATGATTACGATTTCTAAAAACAATACCGGAGTATGCGTTCGCGCAACTTCAACCAAATTTTCTTTATAATAATAAAGTGTTATAATTGTGGACACGTTTGCGTGATATGATTTTTGATGTACCAAACAAATGGGTACACGTGCACGTGACCCGTTTCAAGATAATTTTCTTTATTAAAAAACATTAAAAGATAAATGCGCATAAGTTATAAAATGAGTAATTAGACAATTTTTATCAAGCCAAGCATGATCAATGCAACTGTGCTAGGACTACAGAACTCGGGAGTGCCTAACACCTTCTCTCAGGTTAACAGAATTTCCTTACCTGGATCTCTGTGTTTGGAGACTGTATAACAGAGTCAAAGTTCCTCGATTCAGGATTCTAAACTGGTGATTTGAGACACCATAAATTATCCCAAGTGGCGATTCTGATTTTAAATAAATAATCCCGTTTCGATTGTCACTTAAATTGGAAAACACTCCCTTATATACCCTTCCGGGGATGGAAAAAGGAGGTGTGACACTGAGTAATAATAAATCGGCTGTGGTCTCGAAATCACTAAGAGCAATCAAACACGATCGGTACATGCGGTCTACAACAAGATAATCTCTCATAGGAGTAGACACATAAATAGGGAAACTCAAGGAATCCAATATACGCCCAAATACGGGGAAAAATAAGAGGACACATAGGAATATGTATAGCCTGGATCAAATAATACTACCGCATCCCTATGACAGACCGAGACAATACCTGTAATGACAGAATCGGAAGAAACTACCTCTGTACGAGCAGGATTGTATCTGTGACGACCCAAAGGGTCATTACCGGATTTCTCTCTTTTTCCGCGCTTCCGAGGCCTTGAAAACCTCACTTTTAGTTGCCTTGATTTGCGTGTGCAGTCCGGGCGTATAGCCGGAAAGATTATATGTTAAATTTTGTGAAAAATTTAAGAATGTGGCTTTATAATGATTAAAGTTGACTTCGGTCAATATTTTTGGTAAACGGACCCGGACTCGTGATTTGACGGTCCCGGAGGGTCCGTAGAAAAATATGGAACTTGGGCCTATGCCCGAAATCGAATTCCGAGTTGCCCTACGTGAATTACTCCCACAAAATCAAAACAAAAATGCTTGTTTTATTGTGTGCAATTTTGTGAATTTTCGTGATATTTTTTGTAATTGTTAGCACTTGTATGTGCGTGTTTGTTGTTTAAATTAATAGAAAAAATAAATACAAAAAAAACATGTTGCATTTACATTTAGGTTTCAATTTTACAACTAGGATTGATTAAGTAAGTAATTGATTTATAAAAAAATAAAAAATCACAAAAAACAACGTACTTTGCATTTTAGGGTTTAATTGTGTGATTTGATATTTAAGTATGTGCAATAATTATTATTTAGAGTTAATTAGTATCTTTAGGATAAGTTGATTTTATAATTTAACCTAGGATTTTAGGTTTTTATTTTGGAAATTAATTTAGGAAGAAAATAAAAGAAAATTAATAAAAAAGGGAAAAGAGATCGGAGTTGGACCAGTTTTAAAATAAAATCCCAGGCCCAAACCAAACACACCCAAACCCATACCTGATCCGGCCCAGACCCGTCCCCAATCCAGCCCGTCTCCAACCACCCCAAAACGACGCCGTTTCAGGACTTTTGATCCGAACCATTGAAATAAATTGATCCAACGGTCCAAAGACACCCTCATAACCCAGACCCAACCCCGACCCATTTTCCTGGACCGACCCAGTCCCCCATTAAGACCAAACGACACCGTTTCACATTAGTGAAGTGATC
>MU771433.1:868-26075 GCA_026770625.1 Nicotiana glauca | reverse complement strand
GAACTAGCCTAGCATGCTTCACGTAGTGCAGTCAAAACAACTTAAGCAATTAGGCAGTCAAGTCAGTTAAACATGCTTTTCCTAACCTAGCACAAGTTATAAATTTCAAGTAGAATGAGGCAAATAAGAAAGAAAACTAAATTTCCATACTTAAGTGAAAACCGGGATTTCACCAATCGGCTCAAGTATGCGCTCGTCACCTCATGTACAAGGCACTCAAATATCAACTAATAGTCCTAAGGGGAAAGGTCCCCCACACAAGGTTAGACAAGCCACTTACCTCGAACCGGCTCAATATCACTAGGAACCACGCCTTTGCCACGAGTATCCAACTCCAAATAGCCCAAATCTATTCAATTCAATTACAGGTCGTAAATAATATTGCAAACAACTTATTCCACTATTAAATTTAAAGCTAGGGAGCGAAAATAGATAAAATAACCAAAACGCCCCTTAAGCCAACGTCTTGGAATTGAATAATATTTACATTTTCAAAACCCTCGCACTCTCACGAGTCTAACCATATAAGAATCTCCCAAATTGGAGGCCAAATGCCCACTCAAAACTTAATAGTTTAGCCATTGAAGTTTTTACCCAATTTGTCACGACCCAAAATCCACTAAGGGTCGTGGTGGCGCCGGACACCTCTGTCAGGCAAGCCAACTAAATTAACAATTAATCCTCTTTTATTACTTTTGAAAATCCAAGATTTCTCCTTCCATTTTTCATAATTAAAAACAATCATTACTTCAATTCAAATTAAGCAATAAATGATTAGCACAATTCCTTTGAAACCATCCCAGAAACTCGGTGTCCCAAGTGCATGAGCAACTATCCATATGGAAAATAAAATACAACACATATCCGAAATATAGTGGACATGGAATAAGATACAAAATGCTGAAAGGAACTAAACTAGCTGCGGGTCACCTTGAACAATGCAGCTCACCTAGTCCCAAAAACATCCGTGCTGCAACGCCCAGTACGCTGCTAGAGGTATATTATACCCGTGCAACAAAATGCACAGAAGTGTAGTATGAGTACGTAATCAACGTGTACTTAGTGAGTATCCCGCCTAATCCTGAAGGGGTTGAGACGAGATGGTCAACTTGACACTCTCTAGTAGTCCAATGATTATTTATCCTTAATATACATATTAAACAGTGAATTTATTTTATAAACATGATTTTAATATAGATAGAGGAAACAAGTAAACACATAATTCTTTCATAGGAAATTTTCCAAGATTTCTTTTCATTATTAACAAAATGAGCTCGAGCCAGAGTGAGGCATGTAACAACTTAAATAAGTCCAGGCAGTAATACAAGCATGCGCAAATCACACCGAGGTGACGACCCGATCCAACAGAAACAAATGTGCACTTGTCGAGGGTCGACGGCGCGCCTATAGATGCATCTATTAATCTGCCGAGGCGTTCGGCCCGTTCCAAAATAAACACACACAGTCAGACAGTCAATCAAGAAGTAAACATGGAGCAATTATCCAAGAAAAATCAATTCTCTTTAATAATTTGAGAAAACGAAGCTTAAGTCCTTTTTAGAATTCCATTTATTAATTCAATGTGATTTACGAAAATCAAATGTCAATAAGATTACAGATATTCCAAGTATAGCATGCTGATGGGTCCTAACTACCCGGACAATAGCATAATAGTAGCTACGCACGGACTCACGTCACCTCGTGCATACCTAGCCCCCACAAATAGGAGCATATAAACAATTTAACTTACCTATGGGGTAAATTCCCCCTCACAAGATTAGAAAGGAGACTCACCTTGCTGCGAGGACTCATAACCGGCATTTCTACATTCTTCTGAAGATTTGAAACAATGCACAATGCTCCAAAACTAGCCAACAATCATACAAATCCATTAATATATGCTCAATTATACTTTACCATCCAATTTATAACAATTCCTAACCTCGAACGAAAAGTTAACAAAAATGCCCTCAGGCCCACGTGCCCGGAATCCAAAATTTTTCGAAGATAAACCTTGCCCATGACCTTAGGAACTCAAATATATAATTTTTGCTAAATTCCATACTTACTATCGTGGTCAAATTCGAAGAAATGTAAATTTCTAGGTTTTTCCACCAAAACCTCCATTTTCTACAATTTCCAAAGCCTAAATCCGTACATAATTAATGTATTCAACTCAAAAATGGGTGGGAATCACTTACCTTAGCATAGCAGACGAAAATCCCTCTTTGAAGCTCTCCAACATTCGCCCAAGCCATGAAAAATGAGAGAAATGAACTCCCAATCACGATTTTAAAACAAGCCTATGCCTAGCAATTTTTGCTTCTGTGGAACCATGTCCGCTTTCGCGGTCCCGCTTCTGCGGCTTCCACCCACGTCCAGGCCTTTCGCTTTTGCAGTACTCCACATCGCAGGCGCGGTTCGCTTCTGCAAAAACCGAATCGCATCTGCGGATCCCTGCAACTCCAACCAAAACCGCTTCTACGGTCTCCCCTTCGCACCTGCGATACCGCTTCTGCGGTTCCCTTTTCCGCAGAAGCGGAAATACCAGAAGCAGCAGCTTCAGCACTTCTTCAAACTCCAGATTTGATCCGTTAGCCACCCGGAATCCACCTGAGGCCCCCGGGACCCCAACCAACATACTATCCAGTCCCGAAACACATCACGGACTTGCTCGAGGCCTCAAATCACGTCAAAATACGCTCAAATCATGAATCAACCTCAAATTCAAGCTTTAATAACTTTAGAATTTCAAACTTCAACTTTCGATGCCAAAACCTATCAAATCCCGTCCGATTGACCCCAAATTGTGCACACAAGTCATATTTGACATTACAGACTTACTCCAACTTTCGGAATCAGATTCCGACCCCGATATCAAAGAGTCAACCTCCGGTCAAACTTCTCAAAAACCTTCAAATTTCTAACTTTAACCAAATGGCTTCAAATTGACTTACGGACCTCCGAATTCACTCCCGATCGCGCCCCCAACTCCTGAATCCCCACACGGAGCTATTCATAGACTCAAAACCCCAAACGGGCATCGATAACACTGAAATGCACTTCGAGCCAAACTTATGAAATTCCTTCTAAAATGCTAACTTCCACAATAGGCGCCAAAATGCTCCCGGGTTATCCAAAACGCGAACCGGGCATACGCCCAAATCCGAAATTATCATATGAACCTGCATGAATCATCGGATCCCGATTCCGAGGTCGTTTACTCAAAATTCCAATCCTAGTTCATTCTTTCAACTCTAAGCTTCTCAAATGAGAATTTTCATTTAAGTTTAACTCCGATCTTCCTGTATTTAAATTCCGACCATGCGAACAAGTCACAATACCTAAAATGAAACTGCTCATGGCCTCAGACTACTGAACGACGTGCTAGGGCTCAAAACGATCGGCCGGGTCGTTACATTCTCTCCCATTTGAACATACGTTCGTCCTCGAATGTGCTGAGAATTATACCGAAGTAGCCTGAAATCACTGCTTAGCACCTCGTGCACCTTCCCGTGCGACCACAACTTAGTTGAGAACATTAGCTCGATAAATTCTGAAGATACTCCCCTTTATTCAAGCAATTAAGCCTTAGAGCCCAATTCCAACATCCGGAATTCTATGCCAGGCCTGTTTCCAACATACGATCACCGTATCAATCACTATACGCTATACTCAAACATGACTGCATAACTCTGCTGAATTCACACTTTGCATCACTTTACTCATATGACCACAATAATATTTCTGTTTGAATTTATCGGAATTCCACGAATCTGATGCTCCCATTGCACCTCATGACCTACATAGGTCTTACTCTAACTATTACAATACCGCCACGACGGATGACATGCCAAAATTCATAATTAACTGCCAAGTCAACCAATCATCGAGTCTATACTTCCGACAAGAAACATTACCACATTTTGAACCAAATAATGATCTTCGCTCCTTAATATACTTCATATAATCAGATTGCACTGATCCTGAATCCCACAATCTCATCTTACCCAGTACGAACTGCTCAGGCAATAAGCCACTCCGAATGCGATCACAAGTCTCACATGAAGCCACAATGTGCTAATAGGCCACCAATCCGAACACCACACAAATAGGAAATCAAACTCTGGAAGGAATTACCTAACCCCCGCGCTAATACGGACTTTCCTTAGAAGATAGGAAGCGAAACACACAAAAACAAATAATAGATAGAGCACCAGACTCGACATCACACTGTTGCGGCATGCAACCCGATCCAAATGACATACCCATGGCGGTTTGCCACTCGATCCACACACAGACCTCACATAAAGAGATTGCACTTCGAGCTAAATCTGCTCATTACAATAAAAATATCGAATTTCGATCGTAAGCACGCTAAGTGCATAATACCATCCCTGAGAAAACACATAGCGCTATAGGCTACAAAACTCAAGCACAACTGAGGTGCGATACAAGTTCTAAATCTCAAGAGCCATCCTGCTCACATACCATCATCGCAATGCGGAATCTCAACACATAAGAATTTACTAAGCCGTCTCACAACTCATACATTGCAATACATCATTACCTGGAATATCTGAGGACAAAATAACACCTCAACTGTTCCTCCATAGGGAACGCTCACTGAAACGAACACAACTGGCCTGATATAAAGCCATGTTCACAAATAAATCAATCCACTGATATCAAGCCGATTTCTGATTGCACCAACTTGGCCAATGACCTTTCAAAGGTCCGTAGTAACTCCCTTTTGCCTTATATCACGTAAGAATAACCATCATATCTAGAGTAACCTCCCCAGTTCATAACCCAATATACAAAGTGCCCTTCAGGCATAAATTCTCAAATTAATGATATTTCCACAATCCCCATACTTGGTTTAAATCTTTAGCCAATCAAGTGCACTTATACAATCTTCCCGTGGGATACGCTCCCACAATATTCCGAAATAAATAACGGGTCCGCACATCTAAACCATCAGACGCACTAACGCTGAAAAGCGATTCCGATTCCTTAACCAGGATGCAAAACCTCTTCCACAACACCTCAATCTCAGGTGACGCTGAGGACAACACCAATTTACTCTAATCATTTAACCCCTTCCTTGCTCATCCCAGCCCGTGACATCCTTGTCAACACCGAACTGAAACCTTGATCCTCACTTCACATTTCCATACCTCTCACCGCACCCAACGTGCCAATATACGATTGGACATGATTTTCATCATAACTTCGAATTCATTAATATTTTCACATTTTCATCATATAAGAACCTTGCACTTAACTCACTTCAGGAGAATCATAGTAATACAGAGGTAATTTCCCATAACCGTAGAATATGCAATTTTGCAAGTATTGGTCCAAGCCACCATAGCCCTTCTGGAATCCGCTTCCACTTAGCAAGCAACAACAGAGAATGCTCCTGATAAATCATCAATCACGGAGGCCGACAGGCCTCACACGTACCTCCACAAATCATACACATAACTTGATCTCGCGGACCGAACTGATCACTGGCCCCAATATGCCAATTCAACTATGGCTAATCAATTTACCTTCTTCCAATTCCTCCTTGTTTGCCTTAAAAATAAGACTAACTCCATTTAACACATAACATGCTCCATCTACACTCACCCCGAGTGTCCTTGAATCACGAGACCAGGCTGTCTTAATTCCGACAAACTATTTCACAACACCCAAATGCTACACCACAAGCCAAACATCCCGGAGCATTCTGTGCCTCTTCTCATAAACTGCTACAAAGCTTGATTCTTAATTGTACCTACAAGCGCAACATTATTAGGCACAACACTTTACCTCTTGAATTCACTAGGATCGTTATTGAGAGCCACCCGTTCTGACTTGGTCCCAAATATAATGCACTCCATAAATCTTATAACACACGAATACTCTCTCGGCGAAGCACCCGACGAAATCGCTTTTACTGAAACCTGTATCCATACAAAGCATAAGTCCTGAACCTTTTTCCAAGTCCGAACATGAGCCAATAAGGCCAACCATCGCATGCCTCCAACAATTCATTTGCTCGAATTACCACTTATGGTCTTTTCTCGTAGCTGAATTAATCCATCAATATGCTAATAACCAGAAATCACGCAAGTAGATAATCATACAGCCCAATCATAAGCGGTGGGACTCTCCCACTTAGCTTGAAGCCATCATTTCACCATTCTTGAGTTTGCCCGACCTTTTTACCTCTTATTGACATAACCTCGTGCCATAAGTTATCAAAATTTCTCAGAATCTTCCTGTAAATCCCCATCTTTCATATTCTGAATCATTAACCACATTCGCGCGACCGATCTCTTTGTTGAACAACCAATATAATTCTTTACAGAAGCTTCGCCAACCACGCGACCGCTAACTTGCTCACGGGGAATAAACCACCTAGGGGAATCACCTCCCGACATCTTTCCACGCTGCTACACGGGGTACATTCACTATGACACCAATAGCCCATCTTGAGTCCGAGCTTACCTTCCAGTTGCACAAGTCCATTCGCCCCTCGCGGACATCAATTAAATGTGCGGCAACATCCTTCCAAATTCGGGGTTATGCTGCACCCTCCTCCATTTCAAGCAACTCCTTTTCACCATATCAATCTGCTGCCGCATAATAGCCCATACTTCACATCATACCCGCAGGCTTCAATCACCAATCATTAAAATCCACAACTCGATCCAAATTCTCTTTAAGGCGCGTAGTCATCCTACTACCAAGCCCATATGCAACCCTCGGCACTCTCCCACTTTGGCGGAACTCATTTCTTTAATTAACCACTCGACCTTGCTCCTCATACTTGGCCTTCTAGAAGTTTTAAACACCACCTGACACTTCCCACATGTTCTTCCTCATACTTTGATGCTTAATTGTTGCCTTAAATGAAATCTATCTTCGTGGCACTTGAATCTACCATTGCTGCTAACTTTAAACCTTTTCCAAAGGTCATCTTTATCGAGCAGTCAACATTAAAAATTCTTATTCGATCTTAAACCACTGCATCATGCGATATTCTAATAGTTGTACCTCCAATATTATTTCACAATATCCTGCCGTAAAGGAGAATTATAGAAGGTTATAACACCAACAACTTAGTACGTTCAATCAGGACCACGACACACTCTCATAAAATAAAGCTCAACCACGCTTGCAAACACCAGCCTCATTACTTCCACTAGCCCACACCTGACCATTCTTAGTCCGACTGCCTTTCCCCCGTCGAGAATAAAATACTAAATTCTTTTGATTACACACTGAGTAAACCTCCCTTCAATTCATTCACTGCCCCAACACGTGGGCAAACATCCTACCATCACAACAACACTGTGGAATAATCGCTCATAAGCGTTATGGCAACCTGTGCGTAGCCTCAAGGCTCTTAGAAGTTCTGTTACTGAGCTGAAACAATAGAATATCCCTCCATAATGCGACTACCATAGTCCAATCAACTATACCGAGAAAAATCATCCCGCACCACATTTGTAGTGCCATTTCAATTCTTCAAATTCTCGATTTCTAGCAAGTGCTCGCATCACGTAAGATTGAGTGGGAAGGAATTTAAGGCATAATCCCCAAAGGAATTGAACCATACGATAAGGAAATCAAGAAGGGAAATACTCCTAACAGCCCTGTATCCTCCCGAGGATCAGTACAGACGTCTCCGTATCGATTCGCGAGATTCTACTAGACTTGCTCATGACTCGTGAGACCGACGGGAACCTAGTTCTCTGATACCATGTTGTCATGACCCAAAATCCACTAAGGGTCGTGGTGGCAACGGACACCGCCGTCAGGCCAGCCAACTCAAATACTTGTTTAAATCTCATTTTAACACTTTTGAAATCCAGGATTTTCCTTCATTATTAAGAAATTTTAAAGGATATAGTTTCAAATCAAATTTAAATGTTGAACAGTTAATACAATACTTCAAACCATCCCAGAAACCCGGTGTCACAAGTGTATGAGCAACTATCGATATGGAAAATAAAATACAACATATGTCTGAAATATAGTGGACAGGGAATAAATAATAAGAAATTACTGGAAGGAACTACACTAGATGCGGGTCATCTTGAACAATGCAGCTCACCTAGTCCCAGAGTCATCCATGCTGCTATGCCCAGTAGGCTGCTAGAGGTATACATACCTGTGCAACAACAATGCAGAGAAATGTAGTATGAGTACGTAATCAACGTGTACTCAGTGAGTATCCCGCCTAATCCCGAAGGGGTAGAGACGAGACGGTCAACTTTGACCCTCTCTAATGGTCCAATAATGATTCATCCTTATTATGTATATACTAAACAGTGGATTTATTTTATAAACATGATTCTTATCCAGATAGAGGAAACAAGTAAACACGTAATTCCTTCATAGGAAAATTACCATAATTTCTCTTTAAATATAATCCAAATATTTTTAAGCCACAAAAGGGCAATAGTAACTTAATTAAGTTCAGGCAGCAACACGAGCATGCACAAATCACACCGAGGCGACAGTCGGATCCAACAGAAATAAATGTGCACTTGCCGATGGTCTGCAGCGCGCCTATAGATGCATCTATTAATCAGCCGAGGCGTTCGACCCGTTCTAAAATAAACACACAGACAGACAGTCAGTCAAGAAGTCAACATGGAGCAATTATCCAAGAAAAACCAATTCTCTTTAATAATTTGAGAAAACGAAGCTTAAGTCCTTTTTATAAATCCATTTATTAATTCAATGTGATTTACGAAAATCAAATGTCAATATGATTACATATATTCCAAGTATAGCATGCTGATGGGTCCTAACTACCCGGACAATAGCATAATAGTAGCTACGCACGGACTCTCGTCACCTCGTGCGTACGTATCCCCCACAAATAGGAGCATATAACCAATTTAACTTACCTATGGGGTAAATTCCCCCGCACAAGATTATAAAGGAGACTCACCTTGCTTCGAAGACTTATAACCGGAATTTCAACATTCTTCTGAAGACTTGAACCAACGCACAATGCTCCAAAACTAGCCAAAGATCATACAAATCCATTAATATATGCTCAATTATACTTTACAACCCAATTTATAACAATTTCTGACCCCGAACGAAAAGTTGACAAAAATGCCCTCGGGCCTACATCTGAAATTTTTCGAAGATAAACCTTGCCCATGACCTTAGGAACTCAAATATATAATTTTTGCTAAATTCCATACTCAATATCGTGGTCAAATTCGAAAAAATGTAAATTTCTAGGTTTTTCCACCAAAACCTCCATTTTCTACAATTTCCAAAGCCTAAATCCATACATAATTAATGTATTCAACACAAAAATGGGTGGGAATCACTTACCTTAGCATAGCAGACGAAAATCCCTCTTTGAAGCTCTCCAACATTCGCCCAAGCCATGAAAAATGAGAGAAATGAACTCCCAATCATGATTTTAAAACAAGCCTACTGCCCAGCAATTTTCGCTTCTGTGGAACCATGTCCGCTTCCGTGGTCCCGCTTCTGCGGACAGCTTGCCGCTTCTGCGGCTTCCACCCACGTCCACCCCTGGAATCCAAAACTTATCGAAGATAAAGTTTAACCATAACCTTAGGAACTCGAATATACAATTTTCTCTTAATTCCATACTCAAAATCGTAATCAAAATCCAAGATTTCTAATTTCCTAGGTTTTCAACCAAAACCCCAAATTTACACTAATCTTCATGCTTAAATCCATACATAATTGATATATTTAACTCAAAAGTGATGGGGATAACTTACCTTGACATTGACGACGAAAATCCCCTCCTTGAAGCTCTCCGAAATCGCCCCAAGCCATGAGAAATATGAGAGAAATGGCCAATCCCCGACTTTAAATTAACCTTCTGCCTCCAGGGATTTTCGCTTCTGCAGAAATAATCCAGCTTCCGCAGTCCCGCTTTTGCCGAAAATATTCTGCTTCTGCGGTCCCTAGGCTCCAACACATTTTCGCTTCTGTGATAAGCCTACCGTTTTTGCGGTTCCGTTTCTGCGGATTCCTGACCGCATAAGCGGTCCCTGTTCCCTTCACTCCCAACTGCTTCTGCGGTTCTTTCCTTGCTTTTGCGGTCCCATTTTCACAGAAGCAGAAATACCAGCAACCAGCAACACCAGCCTTCCAAAAAATTCCATTTTTGATTCGTTAAACACCTAGAATCCACCCGAGGCCCCCAGGACCCCAACCTGTAACGACCCGATCGGTTGTTTTGAGAACTAGCACTCCGTTTAGCAGTCGGCGGCCATGAACAGCTTCGTTTCAGGTATTATGACTTGTTCGCATGGTCAAAAATTAAATACAGGAAGATCGGAGTTAAACTTAAATGAAAATTCTCATTTGAGAAGCTTAAAGTTGAAAGAATGAACTAGGATTGGATCTTTGAGTAAACAACCACGGAATTAGGATCTGAAGATTCCAGCAGATTTGTATGATGATATCGGACTTGGGCGTATGCCCGGTTCGGGTTTCGGATAACACGGGAGCGTTTTGGCGCCTATTGTTGTAGTTAGCATTTTGGAAGAAATTTCTTAAGTTTGGCTTGGAGTGCATTTCAGCGTTATCCATGTGCGTTTGGAATTCTGAGACTGGGAGTAGCTTCATATGATAATTCTAGAGTTGGGAGCGTGATCGGAAGTGAATTCGGAGGTCCGTGGGTCATTTTGAAGCCATTTGGCTAAAGATAGAAATTTAAAGGTTCATGAGAAGTTTGACCGGAAGTGGTCTTTTTGATATCGGGGTCAGAATCTGATTCTGGAAGTTCGAGTAGGTCCGTAATGTCAAATATGACTTGTGTGCAAAATTTGAGGTCAATCGGATATGATTTGATGGGTTTAAACACCGGAAGTAGAAGTTGGAAAGTTCAAAGTTCATAAAGCTTGGATTGGAGGTCGATTGATGATTTTAGCGTTGTTTGATATGATTTGAGGCCTCGAGCAGGTCCTTAATGTGTTTTGGGATTGGTTGGTGTGATTGATTGAGTTCCTGGGAGCCTCGGGTGGATTCTGGGTGGTTAACAGATCGAAACTTGGAATTTAAGAAGAACTGAAGCAGCTGGTAACTGGTATTTCCGCTTCTGCGGAAATGGGACCGCAGAAGCAGCCCCGCAGAAGCGAGGAGGAAGCCGCAGAAGCGGTCGAGCGTGAGGGCATCCAGGACCGCAGAAGCGGCCCTTGATAAGCTGATGCAGAACCGCAGAAGCGGTTGGCTGACCGTAGAAGCAAAATTTGGGCTGGAGCCCTTGTCCGTAGAAGCGAGTTTGTGTCCGCAAAAGCGGGACCGCAGAAGCGAAAAAAGTTCCGCATGTGCGGAAATAGCAGGGGCAGAAGCTTTGTTTTAAATCACATGTTTGGCCATTTTTTTCATTTTCTTCACTTCATTGGGTGATTTTTGGAGGGCTTCAAGGAGGGATTTCATCATCAATGTTATAGTAAGCTACTCCTACTTATTTCCAAGTTAAATGCAAGATTATACCATGGAATTAGATCTGAGAATTAGTATAAAAATTGGGGTTTTGGTGAAAAACCTAGAAAAATATTATATTCTTGGAATTTAGCCACGATTTTGGGTATGGAATTTAGAGGAAATTATATATTTAAGTTCCTAAGGTCATGGCTAACCTTTATCTTCGAGAAAGTTCGGATTCCGGGCACGTGGACCCGAGGGCATTTTTGTCAACTTTTCGTTCGGGGTTAGGAATTGTTGTAATTTCGGTTGTAAAGTATAATTGAGCATATATTAATGGATTTATATGATCGTTGGCTAGTTTTGAAGCATAGTGCATTGGTGCAAGTCTTCAGAAGAATGTAGAATGCCGGTTGTGGATCTTCGGAGCGAGGCGAGTCTCCTTTCTAATCTTGTGAGGGGGAATTTACCCCGTATGTAAGTTAAATTGGTTATGTGCTTGGGGGCTACGTACGCACGAGGTGACGAGAGTCCATGCGTAGCTACTATTATGCTATTGTCCGGGTAGTTAGGACCCATCTACATGCTATACTTGGAATATCTGTAATCCTATTGACATTTGATTTTCGTAAATCACATTGAATTAATAAATGGATTTCTAAAAAGGACTTAAGCTTCATTTTCTCAAATTATTAAAGTAAATTGGTTTTTCTTGGATAATTGCTCCATGTTGACTCCTTGACGTACTGTCTATCTGTCTGTATTTATTTTTGAACGGGCCGAATGCCTGGGTAGATTAATAGATGCATCTATAGGCGCGCCGTCGACCCTCGGCAAGTGCACATTTATTTTTGTTGGATCAGGCCGTCGCCTCGGTGTGATTTGCGCATGCTTGTATTGCTGCCTGGAACTTATTTAAGTTGTTACATGCCTCACTCTAGCTTGAGATCATTTTGTCAAAAGAAAGAAATATGTGTTTACTTGTTTCTTTTATCTGGATTAAAAATCATGCTTATAAAATAAATCCACTGTTTAATATATACAGATTAAGGATGAGTCATTATTAGACCATTAGAGAGCGTTAATGTTGACCATCTCATCTCTACCCCTTCGAGATTAGGCGGGATACTCACTGAGTACACGTTGATTACGTACTCATACTACGCTTCTGTGCATTTTTGTTCCACAGGTATATATACCTTTAGCAGCCTACTGCGCGTAGTAGCACGGATGGCTCTAGGACTGGGTGAGCTGCATTGTTCGAGGCGAATCGCAGCTAGCATAGTTCCCTTCAACATTTTTATTATTTATTCCTTGTCCACTGTATTTCGGACAGAGGTTGTATTTTATTTTCCTTATCGATAGTTGCTCATGCACTTGTGACACCGGGTTCTGGGGATGTATTTGGATTTATTCGAAAATCTTAAAAGTTGTTTCAATATTTCATTATTTATTCAGAGGAATAAATTGAGTCTTGTTTAAATTGTATAAAAGAAATGTTTTCAAAATTATTATAACGAGAATTTAATTAAGTATTCTAGTTGGCTTTCCTGACAGAGGTGTTCGGCGCCACCATGACCCTTAGTAGATTTTGGGTCGTGACAACATGGTATCAGAGCACTAGGTTCCCGTCGATCTCACGAGTCATGAGCAAGTCTAGTAGAGTCTCGCGGATCGGTACGGAGACGTCTGTACTTATCCTCGGGAGGCTACAGAGCTGTTAGGAGTATTTCCCTTCTTGATTTCCTTATCCTGCGGTTCAATTCCTTTGGGGCTTATTCCTTTAATTCCTTCCCACTCAATCTTACGCGATGCGAGCGCTTGTTGGCAATTGAAAATTTGAAGAATTGAAATGGCACTACAAATATGGTGCGGGATGATTTTTCTCGATATAGTTGATTGGACTATGGTAGTCACATTATGGAGCGATATTCTATTGTTTCAGCTCAGTAACAAAACTTCTAAGAGCCTTGAGGCTAGGCACAGGTTGCCATAATGCTTATGAGCGATTATTCCGCAGTGTTGTTGTGATGGTAGGGTGTTTGCCCATTGTCAGGGCAGTGAATGAATTGAACGGAGGTTTACTCAGTGTGTAATCAAAGGGATTTAGTATTTTATTCCCGACAGGGGAAAAGGTAGTCGGACTAAGAATGGTCAGGTGTGGGCTGGTGGAAGTAATGCGGCTTGGTGTTTGCAAGCGTGGTTGAGCTTTCTTTTATGAGAGGGTGTCGTGGTCCTGATTGAATATACTAAGTTGTTGGTGTTATAACCTGCTACAATTCGCCTTTACGGCAGGATATTGTGAAATAATATTGGAGGTACAACTGTCAAAATATCGCATGATGCGGTGGTTTAAGATCGAATTAGAATTTCTAATGTTGACGGCTCGATAAAGATGACTTTTGGAAAAGGTTTAAAGTTAGCAGCAATGGAGGAATCAAGTGCCACGAAGATAAATTTCATTTAAGGCAATAATTGAGCAGCAAAGTATGAGGAAGGACATGTGGGAAGTGTCAGGTGGTGTTTAAAACTTCTAGAAGGCCAAGTATGAGGAGCAAGGTCGAGTGGTTAATTAAAGAGATGAGTTCCGCCAAAGTAGGAGAGTGGCGAGAGTTGCATATAGGCTTGGTAGTAGGATGACTACGCGCCTTAAAGAGAGTTTGGATCGAGTTGGGGATTTTAATGATTGGTGATTGAAGCCTGCGGGTATGATGTGAAGTATGGGCTATTATGCGGCAGAAGATTGATATGGCGGAAAGGAGCTGCTTAAAATGGAGGAGGGAGCAGCATAACCCTGAATTTGGAAGGATGTTACTGCACATTTAATTGATGTCCGCGAGGGGCGAATGGAATTGTGCAACTGGAAGGTGAGCTCGGACTCAGGATGTGCTATTAGTATCATAGTGAATGTACCTCGTGCAGCAGCGTGGGAAGATGTCGGGAGGTGATTCCCCTAGGTGGGTTATTCCCCGTGAGCAGGTTAGCGGTCGCGTGGTTGGCGAAGCTTCTGCAAAGAATTATATTGGTTGTTCAACAAAGAGATCGGTCGTGCGAATGTGGTTAATGATTTATAATATGAAAGATGGGGAGTTACAGGAAGATTCCATTTGTGATCTCGTATATTTTGCTTCTCCGACATCTTACTAAGTTTCCCCCTCATCTTTTTGCAAAAAGCGAGGTTATGTCAATAAGAGGTAGAAAGGTCGGACAAACTCAAGAATGGTGAAATGATAGCTTCAAGCTAAGTGGGAGAGTTCCACCGCTTATGATTGGGCTCTATGATTAACTACTTGCGTGATTTCTGGTTATTAGCATAATGATGATTAATTCAGCTACGAGAAAAAACCATAAGTAGTAAATTGAGCGGAGGAATTATTAAGGATGTGCTATGGTTAGCCTTTCTCATGTTCGAACTTGGGAAAAGATTCAGAATTTATGCCTTGTATAGAAGCGGGTTTAAAGGGGAGTGGTTCTGCCAGGTGCTTCGTTGAGAGGGTATTAATGTGCTAGAAGATTCATGGAATTGATTATATTCGGGACCAAGTCAGAGCGGGTGGCTCTCAGTAACGGTCCTAGTAAATTCAAGAGGTAAAGTGTGGTGCCTAATGATGACGAGCATGTAGGTACAATTAAGAATCAAGCTTTGTAGCAGCTTATGAGAAGAGGCACAGAATGTTCCTGGATGTTTGGCTTGTGGTGTAGCATTTGGGTGTTATGAAATAGTTCGTGGGAATTGAGACAGCCTGGTCTCGTAATTCAAGGACACTCGGGGTGAGTGTAGATGGAGCATGTTATGTGTTGAATGGAGTTAGTCTTATTTTTAAGGCAAGCAAGGAGGAATTGGAAGAAGGTAAATTGATTATCCATAGTTGAATTGGCATATTGGGGACAGTGATCAATTCGGTCCGCGAGATCAAGTTATGTGTAATATTTGTCGAGGTACGTGTGAGGCCTATCGGCGGCCGTGATTGATGATTTATCAAGAGCATTCTTCTGTTATGGCTTGTTAAGTGAAAGCATATCCGGAAGGGCTATGGTTGCTTGGACCACTACTTGCAGATTTGCATATTCTAAAGTTATGGGAAATTATTTGTGTATTGCTATGATTCTCCTGAAGTGAGTTAAGTGCAAGGTTCTTATATGATGAAAATGTGAAAATATTAATGAATTTGGAGTTATGATGAAAATCGTGTCCTATCGTATATTGGCACATTGGGTGCGATGAGAGGTACGGAAATGTGAAGTGAGGATTAAGGTTGCAGTTCGGTGTTGATAAGGATGTCACGGGCTCGGATGAGCAAGGAAGGGGTTGAATGATTAGAGTAAATTGGTATTGTCTTCAGCGTCACCTGAGATCGATTGTTGTAGAAGAGGTTTTGCATCCTGGTTAAGGATTCTGGATCGCTTTTCAGCGTTAGTGCGTCTGATGGTTTAGATGTGCTGACCCGTTATTTATTTCGAAAGATTGTGGGAGCGTGTCCTACGGGAAGATTGTATAAGTGTGACATGTAGTCAGTTGATTGGCTAAAGATTTAAACCAAGTATCAGGATTGTGGTAATATCATTAATTTGAGAATTTATGCCTGGAGGGCACGTTGTATATTGGGTTATGAACTGGGGAGGTTTCTCCGATTATGATGGTTATTCTTACGTGATATGAGGCAAAAGGGAGTTACTACAGACCTTTGAAAGGTCATTAGCCAAGTTGGTGCAATCAGAAATTGGCTTGAGATCAGTGGATTGATTTATTTGTGAACATGGCTTTATATCAGGCCAGTTGTGTATGTTTCGGCGAGCGTTCCTTATGGAGGGACAGTCGGGGTGTTATGTTGTCATCAGCTATTCCAAGAAATGATGTATTGCGCCGTATGAGTTGTGAAACGGCTTGGTAAATTCTTATGTGTTGAGGTTCCGTGTGGCGATGATGTTATGTGAGCAGGATGGCTCTTGAGATTTAGATCTTGTATCGCACCTCAGTTGTGCTTGAGTTTTGTAGCCTATAGCGCTATGTGTTTTCTCAGGGATGGTATTATGCACTTAGCGTGCTTACGATCGAAATTCGATATTTTTATTGTAATGAGCAGATTTATCTCGAAGTGCAATCTCTTTATGTGAGATCTATGTGTGGATCGGGTGGCACGCCGCCATGGGTATGTTATTTAGATCGGGTTGCGCGCCGCAACAACGTGATGTCGAGTCCGGTTTTCTATATGCTATTTTTGTGTGTTTCGCTTCCTATCTTTTAAGGAAAGTCCGTATTAGTGCGGAGGTTAGGTAATTCCTTCCAGAGTTCGATTTCCTATTTGTGTTGTGTTCGGATTGGTGGCCTATTGGCAGGTTGTGGCATCATATGAGACTTGTGATCGCATTCTGAGTGGCTTATTTCCTGAGTAGTTCGTACTGGGTAAGATGAGATTATTGGATTTAAGATCAGTGCAATCTGATTATATGAAGTATATTGAGGAGCAAAGGTCATTATTAGGTTCAGAATGTGGTATTATTTCTTGTCAGAAGTATAGACTCAATGATTGGTTGACTCGGTAGTTGATTATGAATTTGGGCACGTCTCATCCATTGTGGCAGTATTGTAAGAGATAGAGTAAGACTTGCGTGTCATGAGATGCAATGGGAGCATCTGATTCATTGAATTTTTGGCTAAGTTGATCAGAAAATATTATGGTGATCCTATGGACTAAGTGTTGCAAAGTAAGAATCCTGCAAAGTTATGCAGTCATGTTTGAGTACAATGTGTAATGATTGATATGATAGTCGTTGTTGGAAACCGAGCCTGGCATAGGATTCTGGATATTGGAATTGGGCTTTAAGGCTTATTTGCTTGAATAAAAGGGAAAATCTTTAGAATTTATCGAGCCAATGTGCTCAGCTAAGTTGTGGTAGCACGGGAAGGTGCATGAGGTGCTAAACAGTGATTTCAGACTACTTCTGTATAGTTCTTACCACATTCGAGGACGAACGTATGTTTAAGTGGGAGAGAATGTAACGACCCGACCGATCGTTTTGAGAACTAGCGCTCCGTTCAATAGTCGGGGGCGATGAACAGCTTCGTTTCAGCTGTTATGACTTGTTCGCATTGTCAGAATTTAAATACAGGAAGATCAGAGTTAAACTTAAATGAAAATTCTCATTTGAGAAGCTTAAAGTTGAAAGAATGAACTAGGATTGGATTTTTGAGTAAACGACCTCGGAATCGGGATCTGCAGGTTCCAACAGGTTCGTATGATAATATTGGACTTGGGCGTATGCCCGGTTCGGGTTTTGGATAACTCGGGAGCGTTTTGGCGCCTATTGTGGAAGTTATCATTTTGGAAGAAATTTCTTAAGTTTGGCTTGGAGTGCATTTCAGCGTTATCGATGTCCATTTGAGATTCCGAGACTGGAAGTAGCTCTGTATGGTGATTCTGGAGTTGGGAGCGCGATCGGAAGTGAATTCAGAGGTCCGTGGATCATTTTGAAGCCATTTGGCTAAAGATAGAAATTTGAAGGTTCTTGAGAAGTTTGACCGGAAGTGGACTTTTTGATATCGGGGTCGGAATCCGATTTCGAAAGTTGGAGTAGGTTTGTAATATGAAATATGACTTGTGTGCAAAATTTGAGGTCAATCGGACATGATTTGGTGGGATTAAACACCGGAAGTAGAAGTTGGAAAGTTCAAAGTTCATAAAGCTTGGATTGGAGGTCGATTGATGATTTTAGCGTTGTTTGATGTGATTTGAGGCCTCGAGCAGGTCCGTAATGTGTTTTGGGATTGATCGGTATGATTGGTTGGGGTCCCGGGGGCCTCGGGTGGATTTCGAGTGGTTAACGGATCGAAACTTGGAATTTAAGAAGAACTAAAGCAGCTGGTATCTGGTATTTCTGCTTCTACGGAAATGGGACTGCAGAAGCGGCCCCGCAAAAGCGAGGAGGAAGCCGCAGAAGCGGTCGAGCCTAAGGGCAGCCAGGACCGCAGAAGCGGCCCTTGATCCGATGATGCGGAACCGCAGAAGCGGTTGGCTGACCGCAGAAGCGAAATCTGGGCTGGAGTCCTGGTCCGTAGAAGCGAGGTTGTCTCCGCAAAAGCAGGTTCGCGGAAGCGGAAAAAGCTCCGCAGGTGCGGAAATAGCTGGGGCAGAAGCTTTGTTTTAAATCGGATGTTTGGCCATTTCTCTCATTTTCTTCACTTCATTGGGCAATTTTTGGAGGACTTCAAGGAGGTATTTCATCATCAATGTTAAGGCAAGTTACTACTACTTATTTCCAAGTTAAATGCAAGATTATACCATGGAATTAGACATGAGAATTAGTATAAAAATTGGGGTTTTGGTGAAAAACCTAGAAAAAAATTATATTCTTGGAATTTAGCCACGATTTTTGGGTATGGAATTTAGAGGAAATTATATATTTGAGTTCCTACATTAATGGGTAACCTTTATCTACGAGAATTTCGGATTCCGGGCACGTGGGCCGGAGGGCATTTTTGTCAACTTTTCGTTCGGGGTTAGGAATTGTTATAAATTGGGTTGTAAAGGATAATTGAGCATATATTAATGGATTTATATGATTGTTGGCTAGTTTTGGAGCATAGTGCATTGGTGCAAGTCTTCGGAAGAATGTAGAATGCCGGGTTGTGGATCTTCGGAGCGAGGTGAGTCTCCTTTCTAATCTTGTGAGGGGGAATTTACCCCATAGGTAAGTTAAATTGGTTATGTGCCCCTATTTGTGGGGGCTACGTACGCACGAGGTGACGAGAGTCCGTGTGTAGCTACTATTATGCTATTGTCCAAGTAGTGAGGACCAATCAACATGCTATACTTGGAATATCTGTAATCCTATTGACATTTGATTTTCGTAAATCACATTGAATTAATAAATGGATTTTTAAAAATGACTTAAGCTTCGTTTTCTCAAATTATTAAAGAAAATTGGTTTTTCTTGGATAATTGCTCCATATTGACTCCTTGACTGACTGTCTGTCTGTGTGTGTTTATTTTGAACGGGCCGAATGCCTCGGCAGATTAATAGATGTATCTATAGGCGCGCCGTTGACCATCGCCAAGTGCACATTTATTTTTGTTGGATCGGGCCGTCGCCTCGGTGTGATTTGCGCATGCTTGTATTGCTGCCTGAAATTTATTTAAGTTGTTACATGGCTCACTCTGGCTCGAGATCATTTTGTTAATAATGAAAAGGAATTTCGGAAATTTTCCTAAGAAAGAATTATGTGTTTACTTGTTTCCTTTATCTGGATTAAAAATCATGCTTATAAAATAAATCCACTGTTTAATATATACATATTAAGGATGAATCATTATTGGACCATTAGAGAGCGTTAAAGTTGACCATCTCGTCTCTACCCCTTCGGGATTAAGCGGGATACTCACTGAGTACACGTTGATTACGTACTCATACTACGCTTCTGTGTATTTTTGTTGCACAGGTATATATACCTCTAGCAGCCTACTGGGCGTAGCAGCACGGATGACTCTGGGACTGGGTGAGCTGCATTGTTTGAGGCAAACCGCAGCTAACATAGTTCCCTTCAGCATTTTTATTATTTATTTCTTGTCCACTGTATTTCGGACATAGGTTGTATTTTATTTTCCTTATCGATAGTTACTCGTGCACTTGTGATACCGGCTTCTAAGGATGTATTTGGATTTATTCGAAAATCTTAAAAGTTATTTCAATATTTCATTATTTATTTAGAGGAATATACTGATTCTTATTTAAATTGAAAAAATGTTTTCAAAATTATTATAACGAGAATTTAATTAAGTATTCTAGTTGGCTTGCCTACAGAGGTGCCCGGCGCCACCACGATCCTTAGTGGATTTTGGGCCGTGACACAACCAACCATACCATCCAGTCCCAAAACACATTACAGACTTGCTCGAGGCCTCAAATC
The DNA here is from genome assembly GCA_026770625.1 of Nicotiana glauca. Lineage (NCBI taxonomy): Eukaryota > Viridiplantae > Streptophyta > Magnoliopsida > Solanales > Solanaceae > Nicotiana > Nicotiana glauca. Next base: position 5,737 of record MU771433.1, on the reverse strand, counting down.
ATATCAAACAACGCTAAAATCATCAATCGACCTCCAATCCAAGCTTTATGAACTTTTAACTTTCCAACTTCTACTTCCGATGTTTAAACCTATCAAATCATGTCCGATTGACCTCAAATTTTGCACACAAGTCATATTTGACATTACAAACCTACTCCAACTTGCGGAATTGGATTCGGACCTCGATATCAAAAAGTCCACTTCCTGTCAAACTTCTCAAAAACCTTCAAATTTCTATCTTTAGCCAAATGGCTTCAAAATGACCCACGGACCTCCGAATTGAATTCCGATCGCGCTTCCAACTCCAGAATCACCATACGGAGCTTATCCCAGTCTCGGAATCCCAAACAGACATTGATAACGCTGAAATGCACCGCAAGCCAAACTTAAGAAATTTCTTTCAAAATGCTAACTTCTACAATAGGTGAACCCGAACCGGGCATACGCCCAAGTTCGATATCATCAAACGAACCTGTTGGAACCTTCAGATCCCGATTCCGAGGTCGTTTACTCAAAAATCCAATCCTAGTTCATTCTTTCAACTTTAAGCTTCTCAAATGAGAATTTTCATTTAAGTTTAACTCTGATCTTCCTGTATATAAATTCCGACCATGCGAACAAGTCACAATACCTGAAATGAAGCTGCTCATGGCCTCAGACTGCTGAACGACGCGCTAGGAATCAAAACGACCGGCCGAGTTGTTACAACTCGTTCCGATACGAGTTCACCCATACAAAAATTATCGAATTCCGATATCGGTTTACCTTTCAAATCCTCAATTAAAGTTTTGAAGATCTCTACCATTTTTAACCCAATCTTTACCTATTTGAACTCAACAATCTTCCCATAACCTTATTGTTACAAGCATGTATAACTAATACTCAAACATCCATGAATCCTCTTACTAATTACCCATTTCTAGTTAGATTTCGAAATTGAAGAATTTGGGAAAAAGAAATTCTTACCTGTTTGATGAAGAACTTAAGGAATTTCAAGGTATGGACAAGATTTTGATGAACCAAAACACTTATGCGTCTTTCTCTCTCTAAAAACGTTCTCCCCTCACTCTAAAACACCAGAAATACCCAAAAATATGAACCCTAAATGAGTTTTATAAAACAGGGGTTGGGTCAGAAAAATTCCGTTTTTGTACAGCCGCACCGCATGGTGTGGCGTGGTAGTGTAAAATTATGCACTGCTTTTGGTAATTTCGTCATAACTTCTGGTAGGAGTGTCCAAATGATGAACAGTTTGAAGCGTTAGAAACTAGACTTGAAGATCTTTCATTTGATAGGTTGTTCATCATATGAAACCTTATACCTATTTATATATGATCGTCCAATGTGAGGTCTTGTGCATACTCATTTGCAACTTTAGTCTATTATGAAATTATCCAACTTGGCTTAGACTTAGGACTTTCTTTAGACCTAATATATCTTAGAGTACGCCTCGTACACTTACTATTAGATCCATTTGGTATCCATCACGGTAATAGACCCCTTCTACACATAAAATAATATAATTAGAACACGTCAACTTTCTTACTAAGCCAAAATGCGTTGAATTATCCTATGGACTTCCAAGTCCAAATACGGACATACGCCTAAGTCCGAAATCACTATACGAAGCTATTGACATCATTAAAATTCTATTTTGGATTCGTTTACTCATATTTCTCCTTTCGGTCTATTTAATTCAACTTAAGCTCTCTTCTTGGAGACTAAGTGTCTCAATTCCTTTCAAAAATCTTTTTGAACCCGAACCAATTCCCCCGGCAAGCTATATAAGAACCGTGAAGCATGAATTTAGCAATATATGGGGAGACGAGGTTGTACTTATTCAAAACGATCGGTCGGATCTTACAATTACTATTTGATAATTCATACAATGAAAGCATCTACTATATAATTTAAAAAAATTATATTTATTGGTGCGAGGTACACACGCGACGCGCGTACTCTATGACTAGTCTCTTTAACAGTCAAAGGTGTAATAGGATTTTCTTTCACAGATGATATTTCAAACAAATGGCATTTGAAGTTTTGAACACATTAGATTTCGTATATCACAAAACAAATTACAAGGCATATCTCTTTAATTGTCAATAGTGTAATGGATTTCTTTTCACTGCTATTACTTGTTAAGTGTCATAAATGTTAGTAAAATATGAAGTTGGTTTATAAGATACTTCATTAAACATAAAGCTTAATATAATTAAAATCAAATTAATTTGTATTTATCAATTTAATATTAATTAAACAATCCTTAATTCATCTTGAAATTTATTTTGAGCACTATTTCATAATTTTAAATTCAATATTACACACCTTATGAGAAATAAATTATAATTTAATGTGATAATTATTACTAATACAAAAAACTAAAACTATACTTCCAACTGTACGTTAATGTAGAATTAAAGAGGTAACAACTCACTAAAGGTATGCATTAAAATGTACCAAACTATCTTACAAAGAGCAAAAATAAAATGACTAGTATGTGATACCTATATGAGAATTCACAAAGTTCGTACAACAAAGTTGCAAATAACAAACTTTAGAAGAGTTTCTTATAAAACCTAAAGTTAATTTAAACGTATCTTAAAAAGATGCAAAAATAAGTTACTAGTAGATAACTCTTACCTATATAAGAATTCACAAATTCCTACTGTAAAATTGCGAACTAAAGATTTTGTAAGAGTTACTTACAAGGATAGGAGAATATTAATTGACATTCCAATGGAAATGAAGGAAACGACTAGTTTTAAACAATCTCGGTTATATGCGACTAAAATATATATATATATATATTCAAGGACCTTCGAACTCGTCCTTCCTTTTTTCTCGTAGTTTTCTTTCCTGATCGCTCAACCCATCGTTATTGGCATGGGTTTATTTTAAATATGTGTATATCAACAATTACGCCTCAATTTCAAATAAGTTGGAGTAAATGCTTAATTCTTCATTAAAGCTTAATTAGCACCCAAATGTAGGGTTGTTCAAGGTTTGACAGAAAACCGATCCAAACCGAAAATCGAACCAAACCGATTAAGCAAACCGATATTTTTCTTGATTTGGATTGGTTTTGATTTTAAATTTTAAAAACCGATAATATTTGGTTTGGTTTTGGTTCTATTATAAAAAATAAAAAAAAACCGAGCCGAACCGAACCGATTAATTATATCAAAATATGAATAATTATTAATATCTTTTCGTAAATAATTTTAAATTCTATATGCATTTTAATTATTATTTTAAATTTTGATTTATCATACTTATATCTTAAAAGATTGCCTAAGCCCAAAAGAATAGGAATCGGCCAATTTTCTTTTCTTTAAGAGAATCTAATTCTCTAACCTACACACATACTTTTTTCTAATAAAAGAGTTAGAAAAAAAAATCTACGATAAGAGTAAAGAAAGAAAACTCAAATTGCAAGACTATAGTAGCTAAAGCTTGAGAAAGTAAATTTTTAGTTTTTTTTGTTTATTTTTTTCGTATAAACAGGTAAATAAACTTTCAGTTCCAAAATAAATATATAAAAAAATATAAATTTAGCAAATTATTTCAGATTGTTGTCTAGTGTTGTTTTACTATAATCGACTTATCATTAGCTTACTAGGAACCGAAAAACTGAACCAAACTGACAACAACCAAACCGATGTTTTGTATATGATTTGGTTTGGTTTTGGTTTTAAAATTTTAAAAACCGATTAAATTGATTTGATTTTGGTTTTAATCAAAAACCGACCAAACCGAACCGTGAACACCCCTACCCAAATGGAGCTAGCTGGCTCAGTTCAATGGCATTATTTCCACGTGAAATGCTAAAGTAATTAGAAAACAAATGAGAAAATAATGCAGTTGCCACCATATATCTATTTAACTATCTAGCTCAGCTACATCTATTAATTAAGCAGGATTTGATTATAATTAGTACAACTGCAAAATAAATTAGCAGATAATCACTATATTATTACGAGGCTTCATTTATTAATTAAGAAACTGCCAAAAAGAAGATGAGAACAAAAAATTCAAAGAACACAAAAAAACGTGCTTGAGATTAAACACTCAACAAGCTAAGCATAGTCTAGTTAAAATTCTTGTATATAAAGCCCTCAAACAAGAACTCTAAGTACACCTTCTTTTTGTTTCCTCTATTCATTCTTTGCAAAGCCAAAAAGGTTAAAAATAGAAGGAAAAAAAGAGAGGAAATATATACTAAAAGAACCATGAAAGTTAAGGTAGAAAGCTCAAGAATCATCAGGCCTTTATATGAAAGAACCCCTCCTTCAACAACAAGCCAAATTCCCCTTTCTATTTTTGATAAAGTCACTTATGATGCCCACATTGCAGTAATTTATGCATATAACCCACCCACCCCACCAAATTCTTCCATTGAGTTAGGACTTCAAAAAACTTTAGCCATTTATAGGGAAATGGCAGGGAGATTAGGCAAAGATGAAAGGGATAATCTTGTCATTTTCCTCAATGATAAGGGTGTTACATTTATTGAGGCATCAGTCGATAGTGCACTTGATCATTCAATACTCGTTAAGCCTTCACCAATTTTGCTTGACTTCCACCCTAGTTTTCAAAATGTTGATGATTTGATACAAATTCAAATCACTAGATTCACTTGTGGCTCCATGATTGTTGGATTTACAATCCACCACCGCGTGGCTGATGGCCGTTCCGCCAGCCACTTCTTGGTTGCATGGAGCCAAGCCACTCGTGGGCTTGGAGTCATGAATCCACTTCCTTTTCGCGATAATACCATTGTCACCCCTAGAAACCCTCCCCAAGTTGAGTTTGAGCATGAGGGTGCAGAGTTTATATCTAAAAGGGCGCAAAAAGAATATTCTCTCA
>MU771431.1:67688-98242 GCA_026770625.1 Nicotiana glauca | reverse complement strand
TCAATTAGTGTTTTTCGGCACTAGAATCACTTTAGGAGGCTTGAAATCACCTAGGGTTGATACTAAGAACATGAGGGAGGATTAAAAGAACATAAACCCTTTAAAACAATCTCCCACACGAGCTGGAACAACACAAAAATGAGCAACAACAAGAAGAACAAGAGACTTACTAGCGCCACGGGATTCCCAACACTTGATTTGTGTTGTTTGCCCTTTGTTTGGGTCTTGAATCTTGAGAGAACCTTGAGAGGGTGTTACTAGGGTTCTAAGGTCTGAAAATAGTGAAAATAAATGACTTAAAACGGGTTGGAGGCGTCCTATATATATCAAAATGTCTTAAACCGCCTTAGTGGGCCCCATAGAAAGGTGCTTGGCGCAGTCTAGCGAAAACGCGAATATCTCTCTACTCCGAGATCGTATCGACGAACGGTTTAATGAGTTAGAAACTAGACTCATAGATATTTAATTTGGTTGTTAGATCACTCCATAATTCTAAGTAAATTGGGAGAAAACCTTAGTAAAATTGGACCTAATGTTTAAGTAAAATTATGAACCAAACTTGCGACAACTTTTGTCGACTTTTGTCTCATAACTCATTTGACTTCAAGACTTATGATACGGATACTATATGATTCAAATACCTTAAAACACTACCTCTTGATTGTATTAAGCTCTTCTAGGTTTACCCAAAAATACGGCTGACAACATCCTTGATTCGTTTAACTTCTAATACTTGTTAACCACCCTTATACACTTTTGTATCATTTAAGGCCAATAGGATTAACTTCTTATCATATTAAAGATAATCCTTTCATGGATTTATGTCAACTACCTTATGGCATGAGCTAACATACGTGAATATGGTTTGTAATAGAAATAAATTGACCCAAAGCAGTTATTCGTCCAGCCAGCCTTTGCACGACCTTCACACTATCCACGACTGTGATATCCTTGATGGACTTGATCTTGTCTGGATTAATTTCGATACCCCGATTCGAGACCATGAAACAAGGAACTTACCCGAGCCGACTCTGAAGGCACATTTCTCCGAGTTAAGCTTTATGTTGTACTTTCTCAAAATTTTGAATGTTTCCTGTCAATGGGTTAAATGGTCATCTGCGCACAGGGACTTAAGCAATATGTCATCAATGTAAACTTCCATTGTTTTACCTATTTATTCTTCGAACATTTTGTTAACTAGGCGTTGATATTTAACTCCTGCATTTTTTAGCCCGAAGGGCATTACATTGTAACAATAAGTTCCAAATTTAGAGATAAACGAAGTCTTTTCCTAGTCCTCCGAGTTCATCTGAATTTGATTGTACCCGGAGTAGGCATCGAGAAAAGTTAGGTTCTCGTGGCCGGCCGTGGCATCGATCATACGATCGACGTTGGTTAGTGGAAAAAAATCTTTCGGACATGCTTTGCTTAAATTCTTATAATCTACGCACATTCTAAGTTTATTTCCTTTTTTAGGAACTACAACTACGTTGGCTAACCATTCTGGGTATTTTACCTCCCGAATAGACCCTATTTTAAGGAGTTTGTTTACCTCGTCCTTTATGAATTCATGTTTCACCTCGGACTGGGGCCTCCTTTTTTGCTTTACCAGTTTGAACCTGGGGAAAAGGCTTAACCGATGTATTGTTATTTCCGGTAGAATCCCTATCATATCTAAGCGGGACCAAGCAAAGCAATACATTTTATCAATGAGAAATTGAATGAGTTTTTTCCTGTGTTCGGGGGTTAATCTAGTTCCCAGGTATACCTTTCTCTCGGGCATGTATTCGATTAGTATGACTTTCTCTATAGTTCCTCGACAGTTGATTTGGTTGCATCAAAATCTTTGGGAACGATGAAGGTTCGAGGAGTAAGGAAATCCCCTTCTTCGTCTTCGATTACCTGTTGCTCCGATTCTGTCGAGGCTGGGGGCGGTGAATGCTATTTATCCGCCTGCTTACCTTTGATGCTCGATTTCTATGAGGTTGAAGGCTCTGGTATCGACGTCACTTCGTTGACTGCAAATATTTCATTCGCAGCATGTTGCTCTATATAGACCATTTTCACACCATCCTCCGTTGGGAACTTCATCAATTGATGAAGAGTTGAAGGTACCGCCCTCATGTTGTGTATCCATGGTCTCCCGAGGAGTGCATTATACCTCATGTCTCCTTCGATGAAATCAAATTTTGTATCTTTTATGGTCACGGCTACGTTGACTGGCAGGATTATCTCCCCTTTTATTGTTTCGCTTGCCATGTTAAAGGCATTTAGGACCCAGGATGCAGGTACAAACTAATCCTGTAGGCCGAGATGTTCTATGACCTTCAATCTGATTATGTTCACTGAGTTACCTGGATCCACTAGAACACGTTTAACTTGAATTTCATTTAAAAGGATAGAAATTACCAGGGCGTCATTGTGCAGATGAGATATGCCTTCCGCTTCCTCGTCATAGAACGATAAGGCATCCTCGGGCACATAGATCCGAGTCGTTTTTTCTCTGGTGATCGATACCTTGGTGCGTTTGAACACATGTCCTTGCGGGACATAGACACCACCAACGATCATGTGGATTACATGTTGTGGTTCTTCTGGCTAATTTTTTCTTGTATCTCTCTCCCTGAAAGTAGTTTTGGAAGCATGTTGCTCTATGTAGACCATTTTCGCACTATCCTTCGTTGGGAACTTCATCAATTGATGAAGAGTTGAAGGTACCGCCCTCATGTTGTGTATCCATGGTCTCTCGAGGAGTGCATTATACCTCATGTTACCTTTGATGAAATGGAATTTTGTATCTTTTATGGTCCCGGCTACGTTGACTGGCAGGAATATCTAACCTTTTATTGTTTCGCTTGCCATGTTAAAGGCATTCAGGACCCAGGATGCAGGTACAATCTGATCCTGTAGGCCGAGATGTTCTACGACCCTCGATCTGATTATGTTCGCTGAGTTACCTGGATCTACTAGAACGCATTTAACTTGAATTTCATTTAAAAGGATAGAAATTACCAGGGCATCATTGTGCAGCTGAGATATGTCTTCCGCTTCTTCGTCATAGAACGATAAGGCATCCTTGGGCACATAGATCCGAGTTAGTTTTTCTCTGGTGATCGATACCTTGGTGCGTTTGAACACATGTCCTTGCGGGACATTGACACCGCCAACGATCATGTGGATTACATGTTATGGTTCTTCCTGCTAATTTTTTCTTGTATCTCTCTCCCTGAAAGTGGTTTTGATCGAAGCCAACCATGTACTACTATAAAATAGCAATAGAGGTCGAAGCAGATTTTACCCAAGAACGTCGGGATCGATTTTCACAGGGAGCTAGAGATTGGAATTGAGTTTCTATCTAAAGTGGAGTTGCGTAATTGTTCCTAATTGCACTTCTAAACATTTTTGGTTATTACTTCTAAATTTGTACTACTAAGATGCTAAATTAAGCTAAGTTAAGGTAAGAGAAGACTATTGAAGGTTGCCTAATTAGTTAAAAGGCACTAGGGGAGTGACTTTCACCTAAGTGGATACTCGACGGGTTCTCGTGTATAAGGATAGGTTGTCAAACTTGAGGATTACGATATAACCATTGCACGATTCTACTCACTCTATACCCCTCGGGTAGTTCGAGTGATTTTTCCCTAATTGCATTTCTCTAGATCAATTGGGTATGATCATTTGTGCAAGCAATTGAGGTTCAAGTCAGGCATTACGATCTCTCTGTTTAACCCTTTAATTGGGTCTATCAATCTCTTGAGTACGCCCCAATTCCATGTTGGACTAATTTTTATAGACTTAGGCTCTCTTTCTCAAGAAGAGTCCAAGTCAACTAAGCCTAACTAGTGTTTGCAACCACTAATTCAACATTAAAACCATAAAATTACTCAAAATATCAAACACCCATAGATATTCAAGCCTTAAAATACAAGACCCATCAATTACTCACACTAGGGTTGAGTCACAACCCTAGCTGATGGGTCTAGCTACTCATGATAATAGAGGAAAACAAAGTAATAGATGAAAATAAACCCATAATATTAAATTACTAAATAAACTTGAAGATTCAATGATAAAACTATTGTATAAATTACTCAAAATGGTAAAAGAACACTATTCACGAGCTCAACTCAACTTCAAAACCTCACTCATAACCTATAAATGGGAAAGGAAACTATTTATACTAGGCCAAAAATTCTAGACAAAAATACCCATACGGGGCTAGTGCGGACCGCACAAAATCGAGTGCGGCCGCACTAAGGCTTTTGGCTGAAATTTTTGCTCTCTGAACTTGGCCACCACGGGTTGTACAAAATGCACCGCGGCCACGGTGGCTCCTGTTGCGGTGCACACAAAATTGAACGCAGACCGTATTGGCATTGTTCCTTCAACTTGACAACTCTCTGAACTTGAGCTTTGCAGACCGCATAGAAATGAGTGCGGCTGCAATGAAGTCAATGTGGACCGCACAAAATGGAGTGTGGCCGCATTACTTGGATGCCTGTAATGAGCACTCTCTGAACCTCTTCTTTGCGAACCGCACAAAATGAAGTGCGGCCTCATTGGTCCTGCTATATTGAGCTTGGACTTGTTCTTGGTACTTATGCATGTTTCACTCCTTTTTGAGCTAGGTTTGACGAATTTTTACCTTGTTGATCAAACCCTACAATCAAGTACAACACGTAAGCCTTTGGGACTATTTTGTACACATTTCTAATCAAAACTCAAGTAAGAAGGAGTGTAAAATGCATCATAATCCCTAGTTATCAACTCCCCCAAACTTAAGCTTTTGCTTGTCCTCAAGCAAAAAATAAGACCCACCCCTTAAGAGTAAATCCAAGAAAATTCAGCTGACCTAAAGTAACCTCAACTAGCATCAGTTGGCACTAACAATTGCCCTCAATGCAAATGAACCAGTAACGACATTCACTCTTTTAAACATCATGGATTTAGTGCGACACAAGAGCATCAAGAGTTGACTCAACACATCAAAGAAATTCTTTCTATTACTTTGGTCATTGTGGAACCCAAACTCACACATCCTTAACTCTCCCTAAGCAAACCTCACCTTTAGGATAGTAGCACTCAGAACGAGGTTAATGGAAATACACTCATCTCTCTCAAGGAAAGGTCAAAAGTCCGGCACTAGGTACCATATGTTTGCCCCTTATATGAGTCACCACTAATGTAAGCTTCATTCAACTCAAGATCATATAGGACTTTTGTGGAGACATAGTGAAGGCTTTTGGTGTAGCATAGGAAATGTTTCGTCTAAGTAGGTTCCATCTTCCCTTTAGTACATCTTTTGCTTCATTTTTGCACACATTCACTTGACTTTTTGAGTCATTTCACTTCTTTCTAAGGGGTTAGAGTGACACACTGTCACTCTTTCTTGTTCATTTCAAATATTTTCTCCTTTCTAAACTTTCCACACCTTTCATTCTTTGCTTTTATTGAATCCCTTCATTCTTTTCTACATTGAACATTCTTTTTGTCTTTTTGATTTTCTTTATTTTCATTTCCCTTACTTTTCTTCATTTTTTACCTTTTGCCACTTTTTTCAATCCTCGTCTCTCCCCCCAAACTTATACTTTTGCCATGTGCTAAGGAAAGATTGGGTGCCATGAGAGGATATATTTAGAACGGGTAAAGGCTTATAGCATGGTTCTTGAAAGAAAAAGTTCTAAGGCTCAAAAGGGGTGACTAGGGATTTTATTATTAGTAGGCTATGGAAGTGTTCAAGATATCATTCGGATCAAGGAAAGCCTATAATCACGTCTCAAGTCAAATTACACTTAGGATTTCGCCTAGAAAATATTCATGGCAAGTTCTAGACCAATGGCTCGGGACTTGGACCTGCAATTCAAATTCTCACCACACAAGTTTTGGATTGCTAAAGATAGCGAGTCAGGGGCCTAAAACAACATTAGATAAGATTTGAGCAACACAATGGTCCCGAAAAACCACTTGATGATTATCGGCCAACACAAGAGTCTCAAGGCCACAACTTTCACCGTCCTACACACAACGATTTGTTTTTGACCATGGGATCAAATGCAAATTTGTTAGGCCCAGGTGAAGCTTTGCTTGAGGCACCCTTACCAACTAACTACTAAAACGCAAAAAGAAAATAGACTCAAACTCTTAAGAAGGTTGTCATGCCATCCATCATCGGGAAGAGCCACCCGGTTCACACAAATTCCACCTTTGGAAAGAACCGTGGCATTAAGAAAATCAAAGGCTTAATGAAAAATCTCAAAACAAGAAGCTACAAACATAAAATAAGAATCTAATAAAGGAAAATGCAGAAAGTAAAATGAATATGTACAAGAGGGGATTTAGACGAATATACAATAGGGAGAATAAATATATACATAAGAACGAAACTTTTATATACAAACCCAAAGTAAAAAGTATGAAAAGTTATATACAGACCCAAAGTAAAAAGTAAAAAAAGTGAAATGAAATGCTAAAATTATATACATACCAAAGATAAAAAAGGAAAGAAAGCATTAAATATTGTCATATGTACAGTCATCCAAATATCCAAATAGGGCTACCCCCTCAAATGAGAGCTGGCATTGTCCTCAATGCCAACTAACCAAAATAAGCACAAAAATAGAGAAGAGAGGAAAAAAGAAACTCCCTATGGGTCCTCCATCTGCACGGGATCCTAAGTCTTGGTCCCTGGGTCCTCTGTCTGCTAAGAAACCTATGACTGGCTCCCTGTGACCTGTGGCTCTGCTGGGACCTGGGCCTGGACTTGGATTGAGTCCTGGGGTGAATCCTGGGGCTGGCTTGAGGAAACTCCCTACGGGTCCTCCAACTGTATGACTACATCATCTGAACGGGGAATCACCCTCCTACTCTTGGGAGGCCTATCTAACTCCTGCTCTGGCTGGAGCTAGGTTGCTGGTGCTGGGTCATGCAATAGCAAATCTAAAGGCGGGTTATCCACCTTCAGCCTATCAACCTCTACCCTGAGCTTCTTTACCGACTCTTTTGATGCTCGAGTCTTCCTTATTTTCTTTGCCTCATTTGCAAGCTCTTTGAGTGCCTTCCCATGTGAATCAATAGCCTCTGTGATCAATTTCTGGTTCTCTAGCGGCTTCTTCTGGATGTCCAGAAGCTTCTTGAGAGCATCCTCAATGGACTGTGGGACCTGTGGAGGAGGAGGTGCTGACTGGGCTTCCACCGTAGTAGATAGTACAAACAACTTAGAAGAAGTTGTCTGCATCCAGTTGTTGATGCTAGCGAGGGCGTGGCTCAGAGAGTGGGCAGTCAATGGTTATGCATTGGTGGAAGGTATATCTAAAACTGTGGAAGTGGATGGACCTGAGGGCATGTCTGCTGGGGTAGAAGGAGGCTGAGTAGGAGCCACTACCACTACTGGCTCTTCAGACTAGCCAGTTGAAGCAGTGGCTTTTCCTTTGTAGTGCTTGCCTTTAGAGTTGTCATCACCCAGCAGGATGTACCAGGAAAACGGTGCCTTCGATTTCATCTTCATGTCAAATCTCTATTTTTCCACCTCTAAGTCCCTCAGGTACATGGTCAGGAAGTTGGGGAAGGAATAATTTCTATTACCTTCGTTCACCACCCATGTAATAACCCGAGACATCACATTCCCGATGTTAACCAGGTACCCCGCCATGATCCATGCCACCAATATAGCCCGGTGAAGAGTGAGTGAGAGTCATGGGTAGTGGGGTCTAGTCTGCTGCATACGAATGTCTCCCACCCCTTAGCCTTGAAATTCAAAGTTCTCCTCAAAATCTCTACTCCCGTAGTGGACCAATCGAGGGTGGTACCTGGGATTGCTAAGTTCTGTGGAAACCAAGGACGAGCTTCCTCTCCCAATTGCATCTTCTCCAAAAACAATGTCTCATCCTCTTCAAGAAAGCCTAGGTACTCATTTATGGTCTTGCCATCAAATTTCACTGTCAAGCTCCGACTTTGGTGATTGTTGTGCCCTTTTAGACATGGGCCACATTTATGTAGAACTCCTTTACCATGTGCTCATTGGCCTCCTCTGCCTGGCCTCTGAAATACTCCCATCTAGCTCTCACTCTAAACTGCCTAAATACATTGAGGTTGTGAGGCTCGAGGTCATGTATGATGAATTTTTTCTTAGGTATTAGCTTCCTCTCGGGCCACCACTCTCTAAAGTTGTGATAAGCAAACTCACTCACAAAATGGTCCTGCCATGCCTCCGGATTTCTGGTTCTCTTTACTCCTCCCACCTGGGGCTCACCCCCTTCTACTTCATCCCTACTTCTGCTACGGGCCCTATCCAGATAGTAAAGGCGTAGGAGATGTGGAATTTTCATTTCCACTGCCAGCGGCTGAGCCCTCAGATGACTCAGAAGATACATGCACTAATGCTCGAGTAGTAGGATGGCCTAGAGGATAAGGGTCATATGTTAGCCTAAACCTATCCAGGAAGTCATCTATATACTCTGGGACGGAGTCAGAGTCATACGCCTCCCGGGAAGGCTCATACTCACTTCCCGATGAGTGGGAAGCAACTCTATCAGCAGCCCGGATTGCCTTTCTTATTGCTTTTATTGCTTCCCAAACTTGGGGGATCAACTTTATCTTTCCACGTCCCCTACCCCGGGAGGACTCTCCTCGTCCTGGTTGTTTATCACCTTTGCCTCGTGATCACACCATTATCTGCAAGCAACATTCATCCATGCTTTGTTAGTATCAATAGAATCAATGAAAAGCAAAGTTACAGGAAAATTATTATAGACAGTTACAATTTGCAGAATGCAGACCGCATAAAATGTAGTGCGGACGCAAAGAGGCTACCGTGAACTGCATAAAATCCATTGTGGTCCGTACAGAGGTGGGGTTCAGACTACCCAATCTCTGAATCTGTGCACCACGGACCGCATAAAATGCAATGCGGTCCGCATTGAGGCACCACGGACCGTACAAAATGCTTTGCGTCTGCAGTCCTCAAGTTTCACCTTCAGAAGTTTTTCCAACGCGGTCCGCACAAAATAGAATTGTGGACCGCACAAAGGCACCACGGATCGCATAAAATCCACTGCAGTTCGCACTTAGTGCGCAGCAGCAACACCAACCTAGGGTTCAATGTTTTGTCCAATTTTAGTCCAAATTTTTACCTAATAGTGATTCCCTAGGTGTTGCCTCAGTGTTGTAACTAATTATGCCTAACTAGAATATGATTAACTAACCTATGCTTCCAAATTAAAAGTAAAATGGGAAGAAAAGAAGAAAACCTAAGAGAAAAATTAAAATCAAAAGAAAATAACAAGATTAAACAACTAAAAAGGAATTAGAGTTACCAGAAATGAGATGTACTGACGATAAATCGAGACTAAGCAGTTGAATTCGTGCAATTTAGAGATTGAACAGTAGTAAAAAAGTGGTGAACAGTGATTTTTGGGCCTTAAGAGTAAAGAGTTTAAATGGAGCGCCTCAGGTCCTATTTATAGAAAAAGGTCATGGGCCCCAGCTCACCTACCCACCGCGGACCGCACAAAATGACACTGCAGTCTACATTACTCAGAAATATGAAAGTTTGAGAAGGCAACCACTGCGGACCGCACAAAATGCTCCGCGGCCGCAGTGGTCCACTACGGACCGCACAAAATGTAATGCGGCCGCGGTGGCAAACTTCAGAGAGCCCATTTTCAGCATCAATCATCAGTGCGGTTCGCATGTAGTGTGGTTCGCATTGCAAACTTCAGAGAGTGATCAATTTTTCCACCTGGTCCTGCACTGCATCAACACAATCCTACAACATTTCACAACCAGTCAATCCAAAAATAAATCATATACTACTAATAAAATTAAAGAAAATTGAAAAGAAAGACACATGGGTTGCCTCCCAAGAAGCGCCTAATTTAACGCCGCGGCATGACGCAGGTTGCCATCAAATTACTTTAGATGAAGAAGTGCCACCATGTGGCTGTCATCAATTTTTCCCAGGTAGTGCTTGACCATGTGCCTATTAACTCTGAAAACCTCCCCATATTTGTTCTTCAAATAAAGTGCACCTGACGGAGTTAGAAACACCACTTCAAAAGGTCCACTCCATTTTGACTTTAGCTTTCCTGCAAACAGACGTAACCGAGAGTTGAACAAGAGAACCAAATCACCCACTTTGAACTCCTTGCCACGAGCATATTTATCATGAAGGTACTTCATCTTGTCCTTGTACAAGGAAAAACTGGAGTAAGCATGGAATCGGAATTCATTAAGTTACTCCACACAAAGATTTGCTGCCACATCCCATTCAAGATTTAGTTTCCTTAAAGCCCACATGGCCTTGTGCTCTAACTCAGCCGGTAGATGGCAATCTTTCCCAAACACCAACCGGTACGGAGACATACCAATCGGAGTCTTGTAAGCAGTCTTGTAAGCCCATAGAGCATCATCCAACTACTTAGACCAATTGGTCCTATTTGCATTGACCGTTTTAGACAAAATACTCTTGAGTTCCCTCGTTGAGACTTCAACTTGGCCACTCGCCTGAGGATTATAAGGAGTATAAACTTTATGGTTGACACCATACTTTGCAAGAAAGGTGTCAAAAGCTCTATTGTAAAAGTTCGACCCCCATCACTTATGATTGCATAGGAGTGCCAAACCTTGTAAAAATACTCTTTTTGAGAAACGCAACCACACTCTGAGCTTCATTGTTGGGCAAAGCCACGGCCTCGACCCATTTTGAAACATAGTCAACCGCCACTAGAATGTAGGTGTTCCCGCACGAGCTTACAAATGGTCCCATGAAATTGATACCCCGCACATAAAAAATATCCACTCCTAGAATGGTGTTGAGACGAATCTCATCTTTCTTTGAAATACCACCCACTCTTTGACATTCGTCACACCTCTTCATAAGATCACTTGCATCTTTATACAAATTTGGCCAGTAAAACCCACAACTAAGGACCTTCGGAGCTGTCCTCACCCCGCCATGATGGCCACCATAGGGAGAGGAATTACATGCCTCTAAGATACTCAACTGCTCCTTCTCAGGGACACACCTCCGGATCACTCCATCGGTGCAAATCTTGAATAAGTATGGCTCATCCCAATAGAAATCCAAACTATCCCGTTTGAGCTTTTTCCTTGGGTTAGAACAGAGCTCGCATGGGATTATACCAATCACAAGGTAATTAGCAACATCTGGAAACCATGGCATATCATTCATTGACACATAAAGTAGTTGCTCATCGGGAAATGCATCATTGATCTATAGGCAATAACACAGCCTCCCTTCCTCCTCCAAGCGAGACAAGTGGTCCGCCACTTGGTTTTCACTATCTTTTCGGTCCACAATTTCCACATCAAACTCTTGAAGTAACAAGACCCATCGCATCAGCCTAGCTTTGGAGTCTTTCTTCGTCATCAAATACCTAAGAGCTACACGATCGGTGTGCACTATGACCTTGGCTCCTATGAGATATGGCCGAAATTTTTCCATTGTGAACACAATAGCCAACAACTCTTTCTCAGTTACTGTGTAGTTCCTTTGAGCCTCATTCATTATCTTGCTCACATAGTACACTGGATGAAATATTTTGTTCACTCTTTCACCCAAATCTGCCCCAACCGCAACATCACTCGCGTCGTACATGAACTCGAAAGGCAAGCTCTAATTGGATGCGGTAATGATAGGGGTGGTGGTCAAATTATGCTTGAGAAGTTCAAATGCTTGCATATATCCCTCATCGAATACGAACTTGGCATCCTTTTCTAGTAGCTTGTACAAAATATTCACTACCTTCAAAATATTCTTGATAAATCTCTGGTAGAACCCTGCATGGCCAAGAAAACTTCTAACCCCCTTGACAAAAGAGGGGGGAGAAAGACTAAAAATCACCTCTATTTTAGCCCTATCTACCTCTATGCGATGCTTTGAAATTTTATGACCCAACGATATGCCCTCTTCAACCATGAAGTGACATTTTTCCAATTGAGCACAAGATTTGTGTCTTCACAACGGGCCAACACTTTATCCAGATTCTTCAAACATTCATCAAATGAATCACCCACAATACTAAATTCGTCCATGAACACCTCCAAAATATCTTCCACCATATCGGTGAAAATGGTCATCATACACCATTGGAATATCGCCAGTGCATTACAAAACCCAAAAGGCATCCGAGAAAAGGCAAATGTGCCATATGGACAAGAAAATATGGTCTTCTCCTGATCCTCCGGAGCAATCAAGATTTGGTTGTACCTAGAATATCCATCCAAGAAATAATAGAAGGTACGCCCAGCAAGATGATCAAGCATCTGGTCAAGGAAATGCAATGGGAAGTGACCCTTGCGGGTCACCTTGTTCAGTTTGCGATAGTCCATGCACGCCCTCCATCTGGAAACTGTCTGGGTTGGAATTAGTTCATTTTTAGCATTGGTCACCATGGTCATACCACCCTTCTTTGTCACACACTAGACCAACGAATTCTACGAGCTGTCAGAGATGGGGTACACAATCCTGGTATCTAACCACTTGATCACCTCCTTTTTCACAACTTCTTGCATTGCCTCGTTTAACTTCCTTTGATGTTCTAAGGAGGGTTTTGCATCATCTTCAAGAATAATCTTGTGCCTACAAAATGTGGGGCTTATTCCCTAAATATCAGCTAAAGTCTATTCAATTGTCTTCTTCCACTTTTTGATCACCGCCAATGTGGAATCTACGTGCATGTTAGTAAGACAGGAGGAAAGAATAATTGGAAAAGTTGAACTAGGGCCTAAGAATTCATACCTGAGGTGTGGAGGCAATGGCTTCAACTTCAACACCGGAGGTTCCTCAATTGAAGCCTTTGTTGGAGGAGTCTTTCTATTTTCAAGATCCAAAGAGAGTTTCCTAGGCTTATAAGAATAAGAGCCTATTCCATGTAAAGCATTCACGCACTCCACTCGGCCCTCATCATCATTAACATCAAGATTCAACAATACGGCCTCCAGAGGGTCCTCCACATTGATCATTGCACTAGTATTATCAATTATCATAGTCGTGGCAAGATCCACAAATGAGCACACTTCGGTATAATTGGGTTGCTTCATTGAATTGCATACATGAAAGACCACTTTTTCATCACCCACCCGAAAAGTGAGTTCCCCTGCTTCCATATCAACTAAGGCCTTCCCCGTAGCAAGGAACGGTCTTTCCAATATGATCGGAACTTCATAATCTACCTCACAATCCAAGATCACAAAATTAGCTAGAAAGATAAATATATTTGTCCACCCGGATAAGCACATCATCAATAATACCCAATGGTCTCTTCATTGATCTATCCGCCATTTGCAATCTCATGGAAGTCGGCCTCGATTTCCCAATACCTAAAGTCTTGAAAACTGAGTAAGGCATTAAGTTGATACTCGCCCTCAAATCACAAAGAGCTTTAGCAAAGTCTGCACTCCCAATAGTGCAAGGAATGGTGAAAGCACTGGGATCCTCTAACTTCGGAGCCATTGAATGTACTATAGCACTAACTTGGTGGGTCATCTTGATAGTTTCACTGTCCATGGATCTTTTCCTCGTCACCAAATCATTCATGAATTTAGCATAGCCGGGCATTTGCTCCAAAGCCTCCACTAAAGGCACATTAATGGATAAGCTCTTCATCATGTCAATGAACTTTTTGAATTGATTCTCATTTTTCTGCTTTGCTAGCCTCTGAGGATAAGGTGGAGGTATCCTAGGCAAGGGTGCCTTGGCTTTTGGCACAACCAACTCCGGCATGTCTATTACGTGTTCCCTAGACGAGTTCACGTCATTTTGTGTTTCTACCTCGGCATCTTGAATATCAATCCTCACTTCTTCATTCATATTTTAATCACTCACATTTTCAACCACCAAAGGAACTTCATCTTCTTGCAACTCAACTTCATCACTCAAAATTTTCTTTTGTTTGGAGGCATTCACATCACCACCTCGTCCACTCCTTGTAGTTATGGCCATAACATTATTATTCCTGCCCTTTGAGTTAACAACCGTATCACGTGGTAGAATCCCCTTAGGGCGAGTATTGAAAGACTGTGAGATTTGGCCTAGCTGAAACTCCAAATTTCTGATTGAAGTGTTGTGAGATGCCAATTGTGCATCAGAGTCAGCATTCTTTTTTATCATCTGTTCAAACATCATTTCTATTCTCCCCATGTCATTGTTGGAAGAACTAGGACCCTGGAATGGAAAAGGCGGTGGATTGCTCGATTGTTGATACATTGGGGGCCTTTGAAAGCCTTGCCCCTAATTTCCCTAGTTATTGTTCCATCCACCCTAATTGTTGTTTCCACCCTAATTGTTGTTGTTGCCCCAGATTCCTTGATTGTTCCGATTGTTGTTTTGATTACCCCAATTTAGATTTTGATTATTGCTTCCCCAATTGTTGTTCCCTTGTTGTTGATTATTCCAATTGTTATTGCCTGATCTCCATTTTTATTGTTGGTTAGACGAATTGCCCCTTTGGCCTTGATAATTATTCACATAGTGTACCTCTTCATTCTGCCCATCATAACCATCATCTTGGAATCTACCACAATCACTGTCAAATTGATCTGAACTCCCTTGGTTCTATTGACCTCTTTGTCTTCTATTATTCACTAGCATGTTAACACCCTCCATGGAATTCACTTGGTGAGAATTTTGAACTTGTTGCAACAATGCCTTTGCTAATTGGTTCATTGTTGTTGTAAGTTCTGCTATTGCCTGCACATGGTCATGTAGTTCTTTGTGCAAGTGAGTGACCGTGGGGTCACCATGTGGCACATTGGCCCTACTTTGCCAAACGAAGGACGTGTCAGCCATCTCGTCAAGAATAGCACATGCTTCATCATAAGGCAGCTTTATGAAATTACCCCCAGCTAGTTGATTCAATATGCATTAATTCGTTGTGTTGATGCCCCCGTAGAAGGTCTATTGTATCATTGCCTCGGTTATATCATTGTTGATTCATTCCTTCACCATGGTTCTATATCTCTCCCAAATCTCGTGTAATGGTTCGGTGGGCTCCTGCCTGAAAGCTAAGATCTCGTCCCTTAATGTTTCCATGTGCCCCGGCGAGAAAAATTTGGCAATGAACTTATCCGCCAACTCATCCCAAGTAGTGATGGAATGGTTGGGAAGTTGCTCAAGCCAATCCAATGCCTTCCCTCTAAGTGAAAATGGGAAAAGTTGCAACCGAAGTGCATCCTCGGACACATTGGTTTGCTTGCTCCCCCAACAGGAATCTACGAATCCCTTGAGATATTTGTAAGCATTTTGAGTGGGAGCACCCATGAAATACCCACGCTGCTCTAACAATGTCAGCATTACATTATTAATTTGAAAATTGCCTACCCGGATCCGGGGTGGGACAATTGCACTAGCATAGCCTTGGTTGGGAAGAACTCGAAGAGCCACTCTTAGAGGTGGCGGAGGAGAGTCTTGAATATTTTCATTTAAATTGGCGTGGCGGCCTCTACATTGTCCTTGAGGTACAAGAGGCAACTCATCATCTCTGATATCATCTACATCTTCCCCTGCAATCACATTTCTAAGAGGGTCATTGTTATTTGCTACCATTTTGCACCTTAAACTGTGACACACACAAATTAGTAACGCAGAAGGAAAAACAGAACCATTCACAAAACTATTTAGATAGATAATCAAGACCGTTAACTCCCCAGCAACGACACCAAAAAGTAATCGAGGCCAACCCTGTACTACTATAAAGTAGCAAGAGAGGTCAAAGCAGCTTTTACCCGAGAAGGTCGGGATCGATTTTCACAGGGAGCTAGAGATTGGAATTGAGTTTCTATCTAAAGTGGAGTTGCATAATTGTTCCTAATTGTACTTCTAAATATTTTTTATTTTGATATTACTTCTAAATTTACACTACTAAGATGCTAAATTAAACTAAGTTAAGCTAAGAGAAGACTATTTAAGGTTGTCTAATTAGTTAAAAGGCACCAGGGGAGTGACTTCCACCTAGGTGGATACTCGAATGGTTCTCATGTCCAAGGCTAGGTTGTCATATTTGAGGATTACGATATAACCATTGCACGATTCTACTCACTCTATACCTTTCAGTAGTTCGAGTGATTTTACCCTAATTGACTTTCTCAAAATAAGTTGGGTATGATCATTTGTGCAAGTAATTGAGGTTCAAGTCGGGTACGATCTCTCAGTTTAACCCTTTAATTGGGGCAATCAATATCTTGAGTACGCCCAAATTCCTTGTTGGACTAATTTTTATAGACTTAGGTTCTCTTTCTCAAGAAGAGCCCAAGTCAACTAAGCATAACTAGTGTTTGCAACCACTAATTCAACATTAAAACCATAAAATTAGTCCAAATATCAAACACCCATAGACATTCAAGCCTTAAAATACAAGACCCACAATTACCCATACTAGGATTGAGCCACAACCCTAGCTGATGGGTCTAGATACTCATAATAATAGAGGAAAACAAAGAAATAGATGAAGATAAACCCAAAATATTAAATTACTAACTGAAACTTGAAGATTCAATGATAAAACTATTGCAAAATTACTCAAAATGGTAAAAAAAACAATATTTACGAGCGCAACTCGGCTTCAAAATCTGACTCATGACCTAAAAATGGGAAAAGAAACTATTTATACTAGGTCAAAAATTATGGACAAAAATACCCTTGCGGTGCTATTGCGGACCGCACAAAATCGAGTGCGGCCGCACTATGGCTCTTGGCTGAAATTTCTGCTCATCGAACTTGGCTACTGCGGGCCGCACAAAATGCACCGCGACCGCGGTGGCTCCTATCGTGGTTCGCACAAAATGGAATGCAGACTGCATTGGCATTGTTCTTTCTACTTGACAACTCTCTGAACTTGAGCTTTGCGGACCGCACAAAAATGAGTTTGGCCGCAATGAAGTCAATACAGACTGCATAGAATGGAGTGCGGCCGTATTACTTGGTTGCCTGAAATGAGCACTCTCTAAACCTCTTCTTTGCGGACCGCACAGAATGGAGTGCGGCCACATTGCTTTGCTGCCTGAGATGAGTACTCTCTGAACCTCTTCTTTGCGGACCGCACAGAATGGAGTGCGGCTGCATTGGTCCTTTTATACTGAGCTTGGAGTTATTCTTGGTACTTGTGCATGTTTCACTCCTTTTTGAGCTGGTTTTGACGAATTGTCACCTTGTTGATCGAACCTAACAATCAACTACAACACGTAAGCCTTTGGGACTATTTTGTACACATTTCTAATCAAAACTCAAGTAAGAAGGAGTGTAAAATGCATCATAATCCCTAGTTATCAAGTTTTTAGCTCGATTACTGAGAAATTCTCGAAGGTGGCCCTCGTTGAACAACCGATCTACCTCCTCCCTTAGCTGCCTGCAATCTTTGATCCTATGGCCACGTGTGCCATGATACTTACACATCAAGTTTGGATTCCTCTGAGAAGGATCGGTCTGTATAGGCCTGGGCCATCTGGTATCTTTTATTCTTCCAATAGCTGACACAATCCCTGATGCGTCTACACTGAATTTATACTCTGATAGTCAAGGTGCCTCCGTAGGGTCAGTGTGCTTATCGAACCCGCTCTTACTCATGAGCCCCCGAGAGCTTTGACCTCGCTCGTTTCTTCAATCATTTCGAGGAGAGTTACGACCCAAACTATTATTTCTCCGATCAACATATGGCTGATACCATCCCTTGTTCGATCATGATTCCCTGTCTGTATCCCTTGGGGGTTTGGTCGCCAATCTATTAGGATGAACTGAACCCGATGGGGCTCCCAACTGGTCGTCCTCAATACTGATCTTCGATTGGTAACAGTTATGTACGTCCGACCACGCCACAACTGGGTACTCGATCAAATTATGCTTTAATTATTGAGACGCGATTGAACTCCTCTTGTTCAAACTCTGCATAAAAGCTTGTACTACCCAGTCATCCAAGACCAGTGGCAATTCTATTCGCTTAATCTGAAACCTAGACACGAACTCCCTCAACATCTCGTCGTTCCTTTTTTTTTATTTTGAAGATGTCTAACTTCCTCGTTGCCACCTTTATGGCCCCGGCGTGTGCTTTCATGGGGGTGTCTCCTAATGTAGCAAACGAATCAACAGAATTAGGAGGCAAGTTATGATACCAAATCATGGATCCTTTCGACAATGTTTCCCCAAACTTGTTTAACAATGCTGATTCGATCTCATCATCATTCAAGTTATTTCCTTTGATCCCGCAAGTGTATGAAGTAATATGCTCGTTAGGGTCGGTTGTCCCATTATATCTGGATATATCAGGCATACGAAACGTCTTAGGAATAGGCATCGGAGCCGCGCTCTTAGGGAACGGTTTTTTTATGAACTTTTTGGCATCTAAACCTTCCAAGACTGGAGGTGCCCCTGCTATCTGGTCAACACGGGAGTTATAAGTTTCCACCTTTTTATCGTTGTCTTCAATATTCTTTTCCCCGAACTCGATCCTCTTGGTGAGCTCTTCGAGTATTTTCATAATGGTGGGATTAGTCCCCGAGCCATTTTCATTCGACCTCTCTGGCGCCAGTTCAGCACGTCGAGTGTTTTCTGGTTTAGCTATGCTCGGAGTTTCATTCTGACTCTGAAGTTAAGCGATGGCGATCTGTTGAGCTTGAAGCATCTTGAATATCACTTGGAGGCTGACTCCCCCATCTCCTATACCTGGTGTTCCCTGGCCCCTAGATCGGGCTTCCCTGTGTACACTTCCTCCGGGGTCTGCGCCTAAATCTGCCTTTAAAGCAATGTGCAAACTAACGTCAATTAGTTCCACATTTGGCACTTCCCCAGGGTTTATCGGTGGTACACCGACCCCTACATTGTTGTTTTCCCCATGAAATCCAAGACCTTGTCATGAACAGGCGCATTTTGTGAGTTTGACATGTTTAATCCTGAGAATCAGAAAATCTTGACAAGAAAACGTGTAAAAATAACATGTGTAATGAGAATAAGTAATGAAATAATCACTATTATCTTTAGCCCTACGGTGGGCACCAAACTGTTTACCTCGAAAATACGAATAATAATTAAATTTAATTTATGGTTTTGAAGATATGTGATTTAGTTCAATACTAATTAATAATCAAGAAGTATAAAGTATAGATGAAAGAAATAAATGAATCTAACCAGTGTTACCAAACAATATCGGCCTCGAGCTTAGTGACCTCGAGATGAACCAAGAACGATAAAGTAAGAACAGTAAAGAGAAAAGACAAGTATGATGAATAATGAGCGAGAAAATTAAGATAATATATTCTTTACCAATGATTGGATGATCTTTACAAATGATTGGGGTCCCCTTTATATAATTGGGGAACCCTAAATAATGGTACATTCTCATTTACAGTAAGGAATCTTATTGGGACAGCTGCCTAACCGCCTAATATGAAATCATACAATTCTATTTCGGGATTTGCGTCATGATTTTGGGGACGTGGCAAGAATCTCGCTCATTCTGTTAGAGATCCATAGCAACATTATTTCGGGGTCGAGCATACTCGGCTTCGGTATTCATCGTGCTTCAATCCTTGGGCATTGCATCCTATCTTCGAACTCGAGTCTGGTCCATCGGGCTCGAACTCGACCTTGCCTGAATTCGGTCTTAAGACGACCCCTCGAGCCTATAGATCGAAGGCATATGATTTTGACCGTATACATGCGTAAAAGTAAAATTAGTGTTTTCATGTGTTTTATCTTGTAGCCGATCAATGCACACTTATCAATAATTTCTATATATATATATTGTACTCCCTCCTTATGTGAACCTATTTTCTTTTTTTATCTGTTCCGAAAAGAATGAACTCTTTCTAAATTTGAAAATAATTTAGCTTAAACTTCCAATTCTACCTTTAATGAGAAGCTTCATTACACAAATACTATGGGCCCATTTCGACTTGTTTAGTATAACTTAAATGACTAAAGACTTTGGCCTACAAATAACATTGGTATTTTATTGTGAAATATTTTTTATCTGGAAGCTGTTCAATGCAGTCTTATATGATTTAGTACATAAATACTATATAACTTAGATGACTAGAGGCTTTGGCGTACAAATAACATTAGTATTTTCATATTAATTTTTTATTTATTTGGTAGCTAAATATTACACACTTTTCAATGCTCTTCCATATAAATATTATATAACTTAGATAATTAGGGGCTTTAGTGTACAAATAACATTAATGTTTTCATGTGAAATATTTTCTATTTAGTCGGTATATAAAAATCTTCCATAATTTGGAAGGGTGTGCATTTCTATTTGACATCTTATTGGATCTGAATTTCAACTTCAATACTAAAATTTGAAATAGAAAATGAAAATATTTTTATTTGTATACCTAAACCCCTAATCATCCTATTATTTATAACGAAAAGATTTAGTGCTTCCAAAAAACTGAGTAGGAAAATCATAAAAGTATAACTTTTGCAAATTCTAAATTCAAAAGCAACTCTCGTAGTTACTCTAGAAATTCAAAATTGAGTTAACTTTTGCAAACTCTAAAATTTGGACAAATACATAGCCAGCCCCTCAAACTTGCCATTATTTTTCATTTAGACACCTCAATTACAGCAGTGACCTATTTATGCACGAAGTGCTTCCCATCATTTGTGATCACATAAATTTTTCGTTCTACTTTGCCTGCTAACTATCTTTTTATTTTTTTTTTTAAAAAAAAAGAGTAGCAAAAAATAAAAACTCCGTGACCAACGTTTAAATCTCCAGTTAGCTAAAAATCTTATGCCGACTGCTGGGTACATATAGCTATAGCTTTAAATATAAGAGCAACTACTTGAAGTCATTTGCAATTAAATGATAGTAGAAAGCCCATTGAATTAATATTGACAAGAACAAATACTTTTTAGATTAAATTTTAGTTGGCTAGAATTGTCCCTTCCTACTGAGATCAATGTTGGGATATATATTATTGATTATGGATTTGATTTGGATATAATATTTATTATGAAATAATTATTTATAATTTTAATAAAGTTTTAAATAGATCACATATTAGTCAGTGTCATTTGCATAATTATATAATAGATGATTTAGTGTATAGAGTTTAGCGTATACACGAACGATTAAATTATTGGTTCTTATAAATATAAAGTTTGGGTTCACAATCTAATGATGGAATTGGACAAACCATCACGAATGATTGTAGCACAAGCTAAATCTTTATCTTGATTATGGGAGTGGTTTAATTCCGACTTCTTATGCTAGTACATTTTATATATATTAACAAACGAAGTAGAGATAAGTATTTTATACTGACTAAATAAAATAATTTCTCTAGCTATTAAATATACTTATATTCTTAATTTTGGTATTATTATTATCAAACGTGTATATTATTATTGTTTAAATTTATTAAAGGCGTGATTCTTTCGCGAATCAATATGTCTGGTAAATTGGATAATGATAACGTACATTAGTGAAGTAATAGTTAGTTGATGCAATTCATGGCTCGATTTAGAGATTGATGATACACCTTTATGCAAGCTTAGGAGTGTTTTTATGTGTAAACCCGACTAGTGAATTTTTTATTCGATAAATGAAATAAGTTAAGCGAAAGTCTAAAGAAATAATTAATAAATTAAATTTTCAGTAATTTAATTTAACTTATTAGTATCTAAATCTTAACATAAAAAATTAAATAAGATTTAATAGGTGGATTTTAAATAAGGAATGCAATTATAAATTTTTACTGGAATAATTTTTAATTTATATTGTGACAGAGGGAAGGGTTGTAGAACTTCTGCCTGCACGTGGGTAGTAGGTGTACTCTTTTTGGGGAGATTTTGAGGGGAAGATTTTGGAGGGAAGTGCGGTAAATTTCTTTATCTTCCTTTATTTTTATAGTAGCGAGTAGCTACTAGTGATAAAAAATAGTAATAATTTAACACAGGAATAAAAAAGATGTCGAGAAAATTTGTCAACATTAGCTGTAAATGTCGCTAACTATATTGACTAATATTTGAAATAAAAGTCACCGCACTTTTGACATTTTGTATCAAATGCCAATGTTTTATATAAATTTTTTTTTTACACTTTATAATCTGTTAGCCCGAACTTTTAGCTTGAACCTCTAACCTACTGTGGCAAATATGTTCTGCAATTAGATAATGTCTGGAATTAAGAGTTCATATAAAGGGATTCTAGAGTATCACATCGATTGCTAGAAATTCGGTCAAAATCAACCGCGACCAAACGATCGACTCAAACTTGTGATCTAAGACTATTTCTAAACCCCTTTATTATTTTACACTAGAATTTTTTCTTATGTCAGGGAATTCAACCATTTCTATATAATAAATTTTTGGCGAAATATATATATGGCCCCTTTATGTTGTCCTTAACGACCAAATAAACACTTCAACTGGCCCAATTATCAATTACACACTTTCTTCTCGACCGAAGTACCACCTTGTGAACTCCTTAGGCTAACATGTCAAGGTGTGTGGCGTGAAACCCTTAAAATCAATTTTTTCCTTTTTTTAAAAAACTTAATTTTACTTTATGTGATCCCCACTTACCTTCTTCTTTCTTTTGCCCACTTCAATTCATTTCACAGATTTCCTTCTTCAAAATTTTCACCTTCAATGGAGGACAAAAATAATTTCCATGGCAGCCCAAATAGCAAGCTAATATAGGAAAATTACCTTATTTTGTACTTATTTCTCCTTTCGATCTCAAACTGCCACTACCATCTCTCCACCGCTGCTACGCCACCACCATAAGAACTCTGTCCACCTACTCCTGACCTCCACTACTACTTTAGCTGCCTCCACCACATACAAAAAAGCATAGCAATACAAATCTACAATCTGTCTCGACCAGCTCCACCAACCGTCGATACTCCGGTATCATCTCCTTCTTTCGATTCTTCTCCTCCATCCGTCGCCACCGCTCCTGACGGTTCTCCTCCCAACTCTCCTAATTCTGGTTTCTTGAATAGAGTTGTCGCCGCCGGATCTGCTATTGTAGTTGTATTTGCCGCTGCTTTGATGCTTTAAATCTTTGACATTTACAGGCTTGACCGCTATTGATTTATTTTTACTATAACCAATTTGATGTTGAATATTACAATTGGATTCTTTATTTATTTATGGAGATATTATGATGTATTCATCTTAGCTCGCCTCTAATGTATATGTAGTTGTTCTGATAATGAGGATTCATATATTCACCAAACAAATTTGGTAAGCATATATGGGCATTGACAAGATTAGAGAGCTTTTGCATGTATCGTATTTGGGTGATTGGAGCTGTTTGTCAATTCTATTTTTTGGTTATTCCGGTAAGACTCCATTTTTGCCGAACTAGAACTCGCCGGAAATTTGGACTAATATTATGAGGTAGCTAGGTGGGGCGCGGGTGTGGGGAAAGAGGTCAGACGGTTGTTCTTGTTTTTATTCCTTAAATGTATTTTTATTTTTTGTTTATTATATGTGTCAAATTTCTATTACAAATTACACGTGTCGTCTATTAATTGGCTCATTTGACACGTCATTAGCGAGTGAAACTCACGTATATGATTTGTTGCATTTGGGCGTTTATTTGATCTAGTTAATGGACACTTGAAGTGTCTAAATGGTAAATGGTTTAGTTGAAGTGTTTGTCTGGTCGTTGTGGACAACTTTAAAGGGCCGTGTATGTATTTCGCCTAAATTTTTCATTTATATCCTTTCTACGCCATTAATTTTCCCACAAACATATAAACCCTTTAGCTCTGCCACTACCGTTAGGCAAAGGTGTTCATAAAAACCCGAAAAATTAAATCAAACCGAAAACCAAACCAAACCGACCAAAAAATCCGATACTTTTTGGTTTAGTTTGGTTTTGGTTTTGAATTTTAAATATCGATAAAATTTGGTTTGTATTTGGTTTTAATTAGAAAAAAACCGAACCAAACCGATTATAGGAGTAGCTATTTCAAATTTATTATTACACATATACATATGTACATTGTTATACAAAGTTTCAAAAAATTTATGGTAAATGTTAATAGTTTGCACTTTTAATATAGTTCATTACCTTTACATTATAGTTTGATTGGTAGTTTTCTTTTGTTTAGTGTAAGAATCCATTTCGTGTTAAAAATAACATATTTTTAAATGAGTCCTTAAATTATTCATCACTATTTTGATTCAATTATCATTGATATATCTTTGTAAATAATAGATTTCTCAAAGGGCAATTGATTTGATAGTGTCACATTGAAAATGTGGTCGCTGAAATATGTGTTTGGTAGTGTATGCATGTCTTATATTTATGAAAAAACCGACAAATAATCGAAAAATCGAAAAACCGACATAAACAGAATCGAGAAAATCGACTTAATTGATTTGGTTTGGTTCTAATATTTGAAAAACCGACTTACTTGGTTTGGTTTTTTTTAAGGGAAAAACCGATCCAAACCGAACCACGAACAGCCCTACCTTTAGGACAGACATCACTCGCCATCTGCCCCATTATATATTGGTCATATGCAACATACTACGCTGACCACAACCAAATTGGTATGTTGAGGATGCAACTTGTAATTTACAAATTAACTCATAATTGATATATGACTATATATCATTATAGTAATACTCCAGGCTGCCATTCAAAAAGAATTTATGCAATAATTTCAGTAATTGCAAGTTAGAAGTTAGACGCCGCGTTTGACAACTCATTTTTCTAATTTGCCAAGTAATAATATATACTCGGCTCTGTTTGATAAAGATCAGTACATCCTCCGTTTTAGCTTATATTATTATTTTTTAAATTCTTAAAAATATAATGACATATTTTATATCTAAAAACACTTCAACTTTAAATAAATAAATTTATAATTACACAAATATCCAAAAGTTACAAGTTTTAAAAGTATTCTTTTCTTCCTTGACTTTTATTTCATAGTAAATTATGTCACCCAAATTAAAGCGATTATCTAATACCATTGGTAGATGATATATGGACCTGCCAGATTTTAACTGCATGTGCAATACCTAGAGGGTATACCATTAATGTCAGCACCTTATTCATTTTCCCTTAAGGAGGACCATAGATCCTTAATTTCTGCTTTCAGTAAGTGGGTACGTAGTGTATTATTCTATTATATATATTGGAAATAGTAAATAGAAATATTAAAATGTTTAAGCTATATTTTCCATTTCCTTGATCACATTTTCTCTTACAAACAGATCTTTATCTCTATGATTTTCATTTTACCAAAAAAAAAAATTAAAAAAATTGCACATTCTCAGTATAGATTTATCTTGCATATAAATAAAGGACATTTTCTTCTCGTTCCATCCAAGCTTTTGCTTTCAATCCTTTATCCATTGATCCATTCCACATTCTGGCATAGAAAAAATTTCCAATGAATTTGCAGCTACTCTACTCGCTTATCATCTTTTGTGTGAGTAGATTTCTATATAGTTTTGTCTTTATATATCTTTCACAATTTATTTAATTTTCATCCTTATCAAGAAGTCATTTCATTTCGAAAATACAGTATCACACTTCCTTAATCTCCATTGCTTTCAAAAGAGTTTTTGAAGAAGGTTATGACTATCGTGGAATACTTCAATCAACTTACTTAATATACTCTTTTGAAAATGAAAGTATCTGAAAATGGAAGAGCTTCATTCTACTTATTGCTTATATAGGAGATATTGATTAACAAAAGTTGTTTATTGTTGTATATGTAGCTTGCTTTTGTGACAAGTACTTGCGCAGCAATATCTCCAGAGATTTATTGGAAAGTAAAATTGCCCAACACTCAAATCCCCAAAGTCATCAAAGATTTCCTTCCCCAATCAGGTTTGTCTACAATTCCAGGGACGTTCTCCTTCTTGAGAGAAAACACAACATTTCTATCACTTCATTATTTGTGTCCCTTGACTTATCTTCCTAATACTATGTCTTTATGCACGTATCGTTAATGTTTTCACTGATTCAGTCGGAAATCATAAAACATATTTTTGCGGTATTTTCCACATAATTGAGTGACTGAATCAGTCGCAATTCGGAGCTATATATATATATATATATATATATATGTATGTATATATATAAAATTGCAACTGAATTAAATCTATCGGAATTATTGATCAGTCGCAAATTTACTGTTTTTTTAGTAGTGTGTGGTTAAGCTGCTATAACTATGGTCAAAAATTTCTTAAGCAAACATAGATAAAAGTATCTCTGTGTGGACCTATTTAATTAACTTATTTGCAACTTTACGTTTAAACCAGGATAATATTACTCCTCGATTATTAAACTTAATTGCACTTTCTCAACTTTGACACACAACCTTGATTTCATTAAAGTTTGAAAATTTAATCCAATTTGAAACAGCCCAAACAAACTTACATATATTGTTAATTTAAGCAACCATTCATATAGGATGCATGATGTTTCCAAATGGACATGTTAATGTTTTTAGACATCATTCTGACAGAAAATAACAATTTGGTCATTATAAAATTATTTGGAAAGAAATAATTTTCGTTGTGTTGTTACAGAGGATGACATACGTGAGCTAAAACAAGATAAGAAGAATACAAAGGAAAAAGTATACTACGGTTTACACCAGCACGGAATCTTGGTTTATCATGTTGCTACCGAGGATGAGATTCGTGATATAAAGAAGGAAATCCCAAGCAAG
This sequence comes from Nicotiana glauca, assembly GCA_026770625.1. Classification (NCBI taxonomy): domain Eukaryota; kingdom Viridiplantae; phylum Streptophyta; class Magnoliopsida; order Solanales; family Solanaceae; genus Nicotiana; species Nicotiana glauca. The sequence goes on along the minus strand of MU771431.1, from coordinate 71,578 downwards.
AATGAATTCCAAAAAGTAACTGAAATAAGCCGTGCCAAGAGTGATCTTCAAGATGATTTCCTTTACAAACCCTACTTCTTAGAAAAGGACTTGGTGAAGGGAAAAGTCATCAACTTTCCCTCTTTCAAAAACAAAAACGAAGCACCCTTTTTGAGTCGCCAATTTGTGGAATCGGTTCCCTTCTCGTCGAAAAAACTCCCAGAAATTCTAAACTATTTCTCAATAGATGGTAGCTCAAAGGATGCTCAAACTATTGAGGAAACAACCAAATTTTGTGAAGAGCTAGAGGTGAAACATAAAGAGAAGAAAAGTTGTGCAACTTCTTTGGAATCTATGGTAGATTTCAGCTTATCCATGCTAGGAAATAATAATATTGTGGCAATTACAACAGAGGTACAAGGGGAAACTCCAATGTTGCAAAAATACATTATTCAAGAAGTTCAACAAATAGGTGATGGGGATAACATGGTATGCCACAAACTTAATTACGCATATGCAGTGCATTTTTGCCATATTGGAGGACGTACCAAGACATTTGCGGTATCTATGATTGGTGCTGATGGAACAAAGGTTAAAGCAATATCTGTATGCCATAAAGATACATCTCTCTGGAACCCAAGGGGATTGCCTTTTGTTGTGCTTAAAGTTAAGCCTGGAACTACCCCTATTTGTCATTTCCTTCAAGATGATCAAATTGTCTTTATCCCTTCCATAGAGGCCACTAATTATGCTATCTCATAATTAAACTTAACCCTACGAGTTTGGTTATTACGCAGTTAAGTAGTATGGGGTGACTACAAAATCATGGTACTTGTTTATTATCTGTGATATATCTTTATAATAATGAAAATGATTCTGGCTTCATGGTTTTTTTTGTTTTGTCCACCTCCAAAGATTTCATTCATGCTCCGTAGCATATTGCGAAAGTATTAAATATTAGAATTTATTCTACACATGCAGGAAAGATAATATATTACTCCTATATGAAACTTATTCGTTACAAAAGTTGACTGTTCTTGTCACAAAGTGTTCGGAACAGTAGTACTCATGTGCATAAGCATGACAAATAAAGGAAGAAGGGAACTGAAGGAGGGTTAAGATAGTAATATTGCTACAAATGCATCCATATTCCACATTTAGCCATGAAGTCAGCAAAGGCATTGTCTTCCCCAAAGACATGCCGCACTTGGGGTTGGGCATAACTAATCTTTGGTTTCTGTTTTCACAAGTGGACATATTCTATGTTCTATATATGCCTATAAATGAAGGATCGTATCTCTTCCGGTTCCATTCAAGTTGTTGCTTTCAGTCCTTCAGCTAATCCACAGTCTATCATATCAAACACAAATTCTAATGAAGTTTCAGCTGCTCTACTCGCGCACCATTTTTTGGGCGAGTAGTACTTTTTTTTATAGTTTTTGTCTTATCATTCACAATTTATTTCTTTCTAGTCCTTTTCTTGTTATCATTTCATTCTTATCAGAGGCGGACTCAGGATTTGAGCGCAGCAAGGGCCCCGCTATTAACATAAAAATGTGAGCTGGTAACGATAAGTCTGGCGTGCTAACTCCTTGAAAACTTAATGACTTTGAATCGGTGACTGAAAGAATATTCCAAAATTATCATAAACTTAATCTAATAAGATCAAGAATAAAGGTTTGTTAAGTAGTCCAAACAGAGTCTCGGTCATTGTCGTTGAATCGACAGACGTCTTCTGCTTTGTGGATGTGATCCTTGAAGGCCGAAGGGTCATTTTTGTAGTTTTTTTTATTACTGTTTTTGGGAAAAAGTTTGTTGAGTTACTTATTTTTATACAGGTCAAAAAATGATAATGCTTATAAACTTAGTTATCAGGATAAAGGAGGTGACTGACTTCTTGCTAATAAAATATCTTATCCCCTTTCAAATTCCTTTAATCTTTTTATGTTTCTCTCTATTACCTTTTCGATGTCTAGAAGGATATTTCTCAAAAGGAGTTTCGGACTATTTTATGTAGAAGTTAACCTATTATATACTAGTGCTAAATAATTATTGATGAACTTAGAAAATATAAAGAAAAAAGAAACAATCAGTTGAGCACTAAATATAGGATACTATTGAGGAAAAAGTATAAAATGAAAAAAGCACTGGTGTTGGGTCTCTAACACAAGTCATGCAGGTGAGGGAGGGGATAGATACGACATATACTAGACCAGCGTAGCAATCCTATCTTTTGTGTTTGACGGGGCACACCAAAATTATTTAAGGGTCCTTGTTGTATATTAAAATATACATATATGGTTTCTATTTAGGATAACGGGTTCCGATGATCCCTCTACTCTCCATGTAGGTCCACCTCTAAATGTTATCGGATACTACAAGAAACTAGATATACAACGACGACATCACCTTTGGATTAAATGTCGTAATGAGCACTCATGTGATCCGCTTTGTCGCTTCCATTTGACGATCATGACCTATTAGATGATGGCACACTGCCTCTGAAATTTGATACCTTCTAAAAGGATGAGACAAGAGATAGAATCATTATTTGGCTGAATTCATGCCCTCATAAATCTTATGACTTTATTTAGGCATACAACTCGGTGATGAACCTATACCACAAATCCATGTCTTTATTCGAATAAACCGACTACGGTAGCCTTGAATTTATGTTCTAAGTTTCTGAAGAACAACCACCAATCTAATCTAGATGAGAATAAAGCGATTTTCTCAATTTAGACGAAAACGGAAAGGAGAAAAGGACGAGAAGAAAGTAACGTCTGTCATACAACATAGCGAGGCATCATGCAGCATTGGAGTAACGCAAAAGTACTAGACATTTGAGCCATGAATCATGTTCGTCTTAGAAGTGGGTAGGAGGGAGAAAGAATGAAAATTTGACTTGATGAACCTATAACAACTCAGGCTGTAAATACAAGAAGTAAAAGGTTAATCAATTTCTAGGGAGGAAAGGAAGAAAAAAAAAACTATCACTGATGTTCTTGGGGCAATATGAGCTTCCCAGAGGAGGAAGGAGGAGTTGGCTTCGAGAAGTTATAATATATGTGTGTAACTCTTTTGTGGCCAAAAGATGATGGATGTTCGAAAATAAAGACAATCTTTAAACCAAGTTCCTACATGTTAAATACTTTCTTAGGTCCAACCATTTATTTAAAGTTATCAACATCAAAGACTCTAGCACCTGAGGAATCTATTGGAAACAATGGGTAAGATAAAAAAATAATATGTATCTTGTGGAAAATAAACTCAAGCAATATCTTATTTTTGTGGGACAGATGGATCACCTCTGGTTCAATCAAGCAAATTGCAAATCCAAACTAGAAATCTGGTGACACCAAGGTTAGGGATCATATCTCCTTAACAAAAAATGGGGCATAGAGAAGTTGCACGACACAGTCTCTCCATAAGCAATTCAACAAGTCACACAAGTCTATATTGGACAACCCAACATAAAGGATCAGGCCATCTGGACCCTCAATGCTCAAGGGCCCTTGACATGATCATCAGCATATATACCACCTCATGAGAAAGAACAGAGGAACCAACCCTTTACTAGCTAAGATTTGGAACAAAGATCTTGTGAAGATTAACAAACCAGCTACAACGTATATGTATTTAGTTAGGGTTTCAGACAAGAGGGAAGAAGAGAACTCAGAAAAAAATCAATATTTTTATTAAGAGTGTAAAAAACTGTATAGAGACTTCTAGAAACCTATATTTATACTTGGGGGCAAAACTATAAAGACACTACCCTCTTTACAAAGGCTGTAAACCCGGAAACTTATAAATACACGTGGGTCAAACTTTGGGCTAGATCTGGACTAGAGCTATCAAATAAAACCAACTAATAAGTGGGTTGTAACCAAGATCATGTAATGCCAATACCC
>MU771431.1:55345-66645 GCA_026770625.1 Nicotiana glauca | reverse complement strand
CCCCCCCCCCCCCCCCCCCCCCCCCACCGCAAGTTGGAGAGTGATACCACGCCCAGCTTGCCAAGTAAGAAGCGATGATGTCCACCTGTTAAACACTTAGAAAAAAATGTCAGCCAGTTGAGAAGAAGTAACAACATGATGCAAAGAAATGAGACCATCAGCCAACTTGGTCCAGATGAAATGACAGTCGACCTCAATATGCTTTGTACGCTCGTGAAAGACTGGATTTTTGACTATGTGAAGTACATCCAAGTTATCATAGAAAATAGGAACTGGGGTAGAAATAGGCAAGTCTAAATCAGCAAGCAAACGAACTAACTAAACAAGTTCACCCACAACTTTACTCTTGGCTCGATATTCAGCTTCTGCTGATGATAAAGAAACAATAACTTGCTTCTTCTATTTTCAGCTAATAAGGTTGCCTCTCAATGATATGCAAAAACCACAAACTGACCTGCAGGACTCAGGGCAAGCTGCCCAATCACTACCACAAAAAGCCTAAAGTGAAAAATCTGATGAAGCATTAAGAAACACCCCTACATCAAGTGTGCCATTCAAATACCTCAGGATATGCATTACAGCAGCCATATGAGGAATGCGAGGAGACTCGAGGAATTGACTTAAATGTTGGATACCAAAACACAAGTCTGGTCTAATGCGGGTGTGAAAATTTAATTTTCCAAAGAGGCTTTTATAAGACTGAGGATTAGGCAACACCTCACCCTGATTAGATGTCAACTTGACACACAACTCTCGAGGAGAGACTATTGTTGAAGCATTAGTGCACCCAAACTCAGAAATTAAATCAGAAATAAACTTCTTTTGGTGAAGAAGAACCTCAAACGCATCATACAATATTTCAATACCTAGAAAATAATTGAGCAAACCTAAATCCTTGATTTTAAATTGGTCATCCAGGAATTTTTTGAGAGAAGCTATCTCAACAAGATCATCACCAATTTGAATTATATCATCAACATAAACAACAAGCAAGACAATGGATGAAGTTGACTTCTTAAGGAAGAGAGAGTAATCATTCAAAGAATGGGTGTATCCTCTAGTGTAAAGAGCTTGAGATAGCTTAACGTACCATTGTCGGGAAGCTTGTCTCAATCTATAGAGAGATTTTTTAAGCTTACAAACAATAGTAGAAGCAGAATTTGAGGTTGAAGCAACTGTTAGTCCAGGGGAAAGTTTCATGTACACTTCCTCATCTAAGTTACCATGAAAAAATACATTGTTGACATCTAATTGAAAAAGAGACCAATTTCTCTTAACAACAACAACAATTAAACACCTAATGGTGCACATTTTAATCACCGAAAAAATGTCTCATGAAAATCAACACCCTCTATTTGTGTATCACCCATTACAACCAACCTTGCATTGTACCTCTTCACACTACCATCAACTTTATACTTAATATTTAGACCCATTTCCACCATATAACTTTCTTCCCTTGAGGTAATTTAACTATTGTCCAAGTGCCATTAGCTTCTAAAGCCTGAAACTCCTTCCTCATGGCTTCTTGCCAAGCAGGGTTGAAAGCAGCCTGACTATAAGAATAAGGCTCAGAATAAACTGTGTGGGCAGCAGAAAAGGATGTAGTAGTGGAGTTAGAGAGCGAATGAGGAAGCTGAACATCAAAATAATTGAGGTGTGATGGAAGAGTGTGATTCTTACTGCTTCTCCTAAGCTGAAAAGGTTGAATTGGGTCAACTGAAGGGGTAGTAGCTACAGGGTCAGGAATAGGTGCTGAAATAGTAGAGGAATCAGGAGGAATAGGCAGAACATCATTAGGAATAGGAGAATCAGTGATAATGGAAGCAGGTAGAGAAGAGGAAAAGTAGGAGACATGGCAGGGGAAGGAGAAGGAGAGGTAACATCAAAAATGAAAGTGGGAAACTGACAAGAAGAAGATGATGGAGAGGAGTAAGAGCATATAGATTCATGAAATAAGACATCTCTCGAGACCAACACAGATTTAGTAGATATATTATATAGCTTATATCTTTTCTTACCAAATGGATAACCAAGGAAGACATAAGGTATAGCTTTTGGGTCAAATTTATCCCTATTACATTTAGGGACAATGACATAACAAAGGAAACCAAAAGGTTTTAAGTGGGAATAAGAGGGAGCCTTCCCATATAACATTTCCAAAGGGGTTTATTATGCAAAACAGTGGAAGAAAATCTATCCATTAGATATGTGGCAGTTAGGATGCAATCCCCCAGAATTTGATAGGTAGTTTGGACTGAAACAATAAAGCTCTTGCTATCTCTAACAAGTGTTTATGTTTTCTTTCAACAATGCTATTCTATTGAGGTGTATGAGAACAATTTTTGTGGCGCATGATCCCATTATCTGGAAAATATTGAATGGCAGAATTAGAAAGGCCAATTTCTAAGCCATTATCACTCCCAATAGTTTTGACTGGAAGATTAAATTGGTTTCTGATCATGGAGATAAAGGTTTTTAGTAAATTGAAAGCATTACTTTTGGAGTGAATTAGATGAGTCGAGGTAGCCCTGCTATGATCGTCTACAATGGTCAAAAAATACTTTGCATCAGAGTATGTGTTAGTATTATAGGGTCCCTAGGTGTCAACATGAATGAGTTTAGAGAAAAACTTAGAAACTAAGTTACTTTAGGGAAATGGCAGCCTTGCCTGCCTTGCTAGTGGACAAATGGGTCACACAAAAGATTATTTAGAATATATTTGAGCAGAATGGAAGATATACTTTTCATTCTAGCAAATGAAATATGTCACAGCCTATGATGCCAAAGTACACCATGTTTGTTTATACTAAGCACACCATTACGAGAAACTAAAGGAACACAATTCAATACAGAATTAGATAGTTTAGTATTGGCAATGAACCTATCACCATTATTCATACATTGCATATCTTTATTGAAAATATAATTATGACAAATAGGACTAGAATCAGACTCATTGGTATGAAGAATCTTGTGAGGCCTTGGTCCTGTCAACCAAGCTCCAGAAGCTTCCTCATGAAATGGGCCTGTATCAAAAGGCATGAAGAGGAAGTAAACAAGACCATGTTGTGAAATTGTTGAATCAACTTGTAAACTGGGACTAAATTATATTGAAACGAGGAATGTATAAGACCCTATGAAGAGTAAAAGAAGGGAACAAGGTAACAAAACCAGTATAAGTAACTTTTTCTTTATAACCATTGCGAAAAGTTACCAAGTAAGGAGTGGGAAATGGAGTAAGATTAGAAAGTATGTTTTTGTTTGAGGTCATATTCTCAGTAGATCTGCTATTTATAATCCAAACGTTTCTACTAGCACCAGAGAGTAAGCAAACATGAGAATCATCAATAATATAAATAGGCAGAGAGAAAGTACTACCAGGAAAGTTGGCAGATCGCATGAGGTTAGTTTGAGAATCAACGGCTGAAGAAACTTGAGCTGTTGCAGGAGAGACATAAGTTGTGCATACTGCTGCTTGGTCAATCCAGATATTGAAGAGGCATGTCCCTCATAGTTAGAAGCAGTGTAAACTTGAGGTGAGTTGTACTGAGGTGGAGTGTAGGCTATTGTAGGATACTCAGCCTCAGCAGTCACATTAGCAACCATCCTTTTCCCCTTATTGAATTTGAAATTCTGTGAAAATCCATGTAACTTATAGCATTTGTCGATTAGGTGTCCAGTTTTTTTACAATATTTGAAAAAAATATTTCCCATGGGTTTATCAAAGTCCACTTTCTTAGTATATTTCTTTGGAGGGAATGTATTATTGTTGGCATTCACATTAAAAGAAGCAGCTTCTGGAACTAGTTGGGGAGTGTATTGCACTTGCCTCTGATTTTTATCTTGAAACAAAATGTTGTTTGCACTATCAAGTGTGGGAGGAGGTTGCATCATTAGTAAATTTCTTCTCACTCCCACATAGATTTCATTTACGCCCATAAGAAACTGATAAAGCTTATCCTCCTCCTCAATCCTTTTGAATACCATCTCTTGTAGCACACATGCAACGATTCCATGGTTCTTACGCATTGTACCCAAATTATCCCAGAGCTTCTTTAGTTTATTTAAATATGAATAAATGTCAAAGGAACCTTGTTGTGTGGAGGCCAATTCATTCTTTATTTCAAACACCGTAGTATCATTGACATCCCCATACCTACGCTCCAATTGATTCCAAATACTCTCAGCTACTCTGAGTACTGGACACTCTCAGCTATGGTTGGTGAAAGTGAGTTGGTTAGCCACGAAATCACCATATTGTTGCATCTATCCAATTTATGCAGCTTTGAAACATCAGTGGTAACTGCCCTAGGACATGAGCCATCAATAAATCCAATTTTATTCTAAGCAAAAAGAGACACTATCATGCTTCTTCTCTATCCTCCATACCCCAACCCAGAGAATGGAGTGCTCACCAAATATATCCCAGGTATATCAGACGAGTGGGGAAATAAAGGACATGTGGGATCAGGAATGTATGTAGAATTATCACTACAACTAGCACTCATAGGAATTTCAGTATTCACCATTTTAGGAAAGCAGAGGAACACTTAGATGCAAAAGAAAATGTCTAGGATTTTTCTGTGATAAAAAAAAAATCTTCCAAACCAACTTCAAATAATCCTCGGAAAAAAAGAAGATAAATACTCACTGTGAATCCAATTTCCATCAAAAATCAAAATATCGTCGTCGCAGACCAATTACAAAAAAAAGGCGAACAAGCAAAACCTTCGATTAAAATGGTGCCTCTCGTCAAGATCTATCTAATGCCCATGACTCTAATACCATCTGAAGATTAATAAACCAGCTACAAGGTATGTGTATTTAGTTAGGGTTTCAGACAAGAGGAAAGAAGAGAGCTTAGAGAAAAATTGATATTTTCATTATGAGTGTAAAATCTGTACAGAGACTTCTAGAAACCTATATTTATACTTGGAGGCAAAATTATAAATACACCACCCTCTTTACATGGGTTGTAAACCCGAAAACTTATAAATACACGTGGGCCAAACTTTGGGCCAGATCTGGACTAGAGCTATCTAATAAAACAAACTAATAAGTGGGCTGCAACCAAGATCATGTAATACCAACAAATCTACTATTCAAAGTTTCTTTTACCACTTGGAAAATTTTGAAGACCATGTTACCATTAAATGATGTGCTACAGAGAATTTGGTATTAACATTCTCTCCTATTTTTGTTGTTGTAGGTTACAACCAAAGGAAACTATAAATATCTTATTTTCTACTAGTGAGATAGAAAAAACTGTCTAGAGAACTATTGCTTCACATTTGGGATTTTAACCCCAAGGTGGCACCATCCTCAATATCCTGAATCATCGGAGGAGCACTCAAGCTAAGAATTCAATTCACAAATACTTTCTATAAATTACTTCTATCATTGTATGCTAGGAATTTTCGAATGCAAGATGTGGAAAGAAAATAATATCAACCTACAAAGATCTACCAGCAAGTCTTGTTTCAAGAAAAGATCTCTTAGGGTAGAAAGTATTACTAAATAGATAGGGAAAATTGGGAATGTTGGCCATATGACTTCTTTTCAAATTTAAGTTGTCAATTGACATTCAAGTTTTACTTATTGTTCAAAAGACCTTCTTTATTATGGGATTTGGGTTAATGAGAAGGTGAAGGCGAAATTTAGACTGCACCCCTGTAACAACCCGACCGGTCGTATTGAGAATTTGCACTTTGCTCAGTAGTTTACGAGAATGAGTAGCTCCGTATGATGTATTATGACTTGTGTGAATCCTCGATTTTGGTTTTCAGGTTATTCGGGATCGATTTGGACGAATGATTCTCAACTAGAAAGCTTTAAATGGGAAGAGTTGACTAAGTTTGACTTTTTAGTATTTGATCTCAGATTGAAATCTTGATGGTTAGGTTAGCTCCGTTGGGTGATTTTGACTTAGGAGCGTGTCCGGATTGTGATTTGGAGGTCCGTAGTTGAATTTGGCTTGAAATAGCGAGAGTTGGATTTTTGGTAAGTTTGGTTGGGAGTGGACTTTTTATATCGGATTTGAATTTGTGGTTCTGGGAATTGGAATAGTTTCTTTATGTTATTTGGGAATTGTATACAAAATTTGATTCATTCCAGATTGATTTGCTATGTTTCGGCACAAGTTTTGAGAGTTGAAAAGTTCAAAGTTCATCAAGTTCGAATTGATGTGCGATTCATCGTTTCGATGTTGTTATGTGTGACTTGAGGCCTAGAGTAGGTCTGTATTATGTTATGGGACTTGATGGTATATTTGGATGAGGTCCCGAGGAGCTCGGGCGTGTTTTGGATTGAGTTAGGATTATTTTTTCTTCATTTTTCATTGTTTGTTCTGCAGAATTTTGAGTATCTGGTTTCCTTAATCGCGATTGCATTGTATGAATCACAATCACTTAGAGTTATTTGAAGTCTGGGAGAAATTTTTAAACGCATTCCCGAGTCCGCAGACGCGTTCGCGTAGGTTGCTGCAATTTGAGCATCGCGTTCACGTAAGCCTGCACAAGTTCGCGTAGTGTGGTTGACTGAGCTAGGCAGTGTCCGCTTCTTCTTCGCGTTCACAGTTCTTTGTACACGATCGCATAGAGCATTATTTGGTGGCATTATATTTTGTTCATCAGAAACACGATGGATTTCCCGGGTTCGCGTAAGAGGATGCCTGGGTAGAAGTATAAAGTACTCTATTTAGAGGGTTTCAGTCATTATTAAATGTTGGGAGTTGTGGAGCTCGGATTGAGGTGATTCTTGAATCAATTTTCACCATGTAGACTGGAGTAAGTATTCTCTACTGATTTTTGATGTTATATCATGAATCTATCTTCATTTTTGATATTTAATTGAGGGTTTCTAAAAAATAATTTGGGAGTTTTAGCCTAAAGTTTCATAAAGTGAATTTATGAGTTTTGAACATCGATTCGGAGTCGGATTTGAGTGAAAATAGTATGGTTGGACTCGTAATTGAATGGATTGTCGGATTTTATGAGTTTCGTTAGATTACGAGGTGCGGGCCTGGGTTTTGACTTTATACCCGATTTTGGGATTTTGATTAAAGAATCAACATTTATCGATGTGTTTGTTTCCTTTGGCATTATTTGATGTGTTTGAGTTGCTTTTGGTTAGTTTGAGCCATTCGGAGGTTGGTACACGCGAGATAGTATTTTGGAGTATCACTTGGCTTGCTCGGTATTGGAATTGGCTTGTTTGAGGTAAATAACACATCTAAATTTGGTGCTGAGGGTTTGAAATCCCGAATTACATGTTATGTGATTGGTATTGAGGTGACGCACATGCTAGGTGACGAGCATCTGGGCATGCACCGTGTGAATTGTGATTCCGTTATTTCTGTGGTACCGTGTAGTTACTTGATCTTACCCGTAACCATAAAGTTTCTACGTACTTGAGCTATTGAGCTGTGATACATGCTAGAATCCATGTCTAGGCTACATGCTTATCCTGTTGGGACCCACTGAGATTATTTTTGCTGTTGAGCTATTTGTTTTCATTGAATTACATACTCAGTCATATGCATTTGTATGTGTGAGCACGTGATTTTTACCCTATATGAGAAATACTCACAGAAATTCAAAATAAAATAATTTTTTCTTTGTGTGCAATTTTTAGATTTCTCGTGGCATTTTTGGATAATTATTTGTATTTGTCTGTGCATGTTTATTTGTTAAATTAATATAAAATACAAAAATATGTCACATTTGCATTTAGGATATAATTCTACATTTAGTAGTAATTAAGTTTGTTTTGCAAAAAATAGAAAATCACAAAAAAATGTATTTTTTGCATTTTTAGCATTTAATGTCCAAATTGTGCGATTTCATTTTAATTGATGTTTAATTTTGTGTGATAATTATTAAGAGTTAATTAGTTATTTTCGATAATTTTGGTTTTTATAATTTAATCTTAGCATTTTGATTTTATTAATTAGTAATAGAAAAGAGAACAAAAATAAAGAAACAAATTCAGAATTGGGCCTCTTCCTAAATTTAAAATCTAGGCCCAAACATATTCAACCCAACCCAAAACCCCATAGCCCAATCCCATCACCCATCTACTATTCTACTATACACTAAACACAACCCTAAACCTAAAAACACAACACATACACACACACACACATCAGCCCATCTCCTTCTTCCTCACACTACCCCATCTCAACCAACCTCTTCCCCACCAAAAAATCAGCCGCCATTCGTCCCCGCCAGCTTATCGGCGACCACCACCAACAACCAGCCCTCACCTCCCTCTCTGCCGCACACCACCATGAAGAACAACACCAACCGCCAGTCGTCTCAGTCGTTGCTCCGTCGAACCAACAGCAGCGGCCAGCTCCTCTCCCCATCCCAACCAGTCGCACACCCCAACCCGACGTCCAAGCTCCCTCCATCGTCCCACTGTTGACGACCAAACGACCACCTTGCACGCCGGAAAACCCAGCTCCACCACGCCTACCAGCCCCAAACATCCAGTTTCGACGTCGAACCAACCCCCCTCCCATTTTTTTTTGATATAATTTTTTTTGTTCAGGCGTGTATATATATGTGTGTGTGTGTATATATATATATATATATATATATATATATATATATATATATATATATGTGATATAAACGTTGGCCGTATACTTATATATACATATATATGTACGTATAGGTATATATGTAAATCATTTTATGTATATTTTATGTATATATGGGCAGATTTATATATATATATGTATATTCCGGGCAGATTTATATATATGTATATTACGGGCAGATTTGTATATATATATGCATATACATATGTATATGTATGTATATATGTATATATGTATATCATAACATGTATATGTATATATATTATTCCGATTCGGTTATTGGTTTAAGTTTTATTTCTGTCCATATTTTGTTCGATACTTTCAGATCTAAAATCAGTATATGTTGGATTATTTTCTTACTTGTTGTTTATCATGTTCTTGATTGTTTCTTCAGTTTGCTTTATTCATTTGTTTTTGTTTAGTTTTAATACAGAAATGTTTTTAGTTTAATCACTTGAATCCTTTATATTGATTATAATGTTGTTAGATTTAATTTGAAGTTCAATTAATTATTGAGTTTAGTGATTTGAATCTGTTTTATTGTTGTGTTAAAATTTAGATTTAAGTTAGAAATTTGAATTTTTTTGATATTGTTAGGTTGAATGTGAATTTAGTAATTAGAGTCTATTTGTTTGTTATGATTTTTTGTTATTGTTGAATCTGATTTGTTAAGAATATTTGTTCAAAATAATTTCAGATTGATTCTCGTTGTTCTTCATTTAGTTTGAGTATGTTGATTAAATTTGATTAAGAATTGGTTAAAGTTGCTATATTTTGGTTGATTGATTTAGGTGAATTGGTTATAACTGATAAGGGTAGAATAGTAATTTTCAGTAATTTCGGGGGCATTTTTGAAATTTAAAAGTTAGACAATTATTTGAATTAAGTGCTCTGTCCACTAGTTACTAAAGTATTAATAAAATAAGTATAGTGGGGAATAAATTATCTGATAGTGGAGAATACTGCATTTATTTAATTAAAGGTGGGGAATAAAATATGATGGTAGGGTAGAAATAGCATTAAAGGATTAATTAAAAGGCACTAAAGTTAGTGGAATAATAAAATAACTAATAGGATAATTGGGTAGTGGGAAAATACAAATTACATGTCTATAAGAGGCTTAAAATCTGTTAAGAAGAAGAAGGAAGAGAATAGAGAGAGAGATTGAAGAAAGGATAATTAAGATTGAATAGAATTTCTAAGAGCTAAGTAGATTTGAAAAATCGAAAAAAAATATAAAAAAAAAACGAAAAATAGAGTGAGAACTAAAGAGAGTTTCAATTTCAACTATCAAGTTATATTTTGAGTTCATCTTTTGGTTGCTAGAATTCCGCTGGTTTTATTAAACTCTGTTACTGGGTTATTCTGTTTTCCGTGATTGTTGTTGTTGCTGTGTTGCATAACTACTCTGCTGATTTTCTTCTTCTTTTGCTTCCAATACCAGGTACATGATTGTAACTTTGTCAATATTGTAACCTGAAATATGAAAGCATGAATACATATGAAGAATGAAACTATGAAATTTTAATTTAGCTTTTTCTTTGTTTCTTTTGCTGATTGTATTTAGGCTATTTCATGTATTACTGTTCTGTAAATTTCAGTCACTTTGCATAATTATGCATCTTGCAGCGATGTACTAAATAATACTCCACATTAATTTGGTAATTAGATATTATATGTTTAATTAACTATCAAACTGTTTGATAATTGGAATAAGATGAAAATAACATAAGTTGGTCTTTAGTGAATCGGATTATTAAAACTGATTAGTTCATTAGCTATGAAGGTTTTAATATTACCAATAATAGGTTAATCGTAAACAAGTAGCTAAATTTAGTTAAAGCATGAATTTGAATTATTTTTCCAAATTAGGCATCAAGACATGATTTGAATTCAAACAAGACGAGACAACATTTAAATTTAATAAAATTTCGAATAAGCATAAGTGATTAAGATTAATTCTAGTTTTAAATAGTTGTAAATAATTAATTCCAACGGTTCAAGACATCTAACAATGTGAGTTTAAACTAGTTATAGGATAATTAGTTTCTTTTGATTATTATTTTTTGATTTCGTATTTTATTTTTAATTTCAATTTTAATAACATTCCTTTCCGTTAATATTTGTCTTAATCTAGCAATTAATATATTACGTTTTTTTAGCATGTAATTAATTAGGATTTTTTTCTTTTATTTTAGAGACGAATTTAATAAAAAATATAGTCACTTTAGGATTATCCTTTTAAAAATAAAAGAGACGAGCCTCGCCAAATAAAACGCACAAGCTGTGGGCCCCTCGATAATTGGATATAATAATTGTATAGACTTCGCGACATGCCGTCTTAGAAAATTTCACGGCATTCTAAAAAATAATAACGCGTTAGACTCTATAGGCGCGTACTTTAATAATATTATCTCCCTAAACTCGGGTGCACATTTATGTGACCTAAATCCAAATTTCAACGGGGTCGAAAATATGTCGACAACCACTGGTACATTGATGTGACGTGGTTCGAGATACGTTTTCACAACGTTACAATTTTTTGTTAAAATAATAATAATAATATTAAAAGCGGTTAAAGGTTAAAATTTGTACATAAGTCAAAGCATGTTATAAATTAGATAAATAAGTCAAATATGACAGTTGAGCGACCGTGCTAGAACCACGGAACTCGGGAATGCCTAACACCTTCTCC
>MU771431.1:0-36607 GCA_026770625.1 Nicotiana glauca | reverse complement strand
TTGTTGTTCTTCATTTAGTTTGAGTATGTTGATTAAATTTGATTAAGAATTGGTTAAAGTTGCTATATTTTGGTTGATTGATTTAGGTGAATTGGTTATAGCTGATAAGGGTAGAATAATAATTTTCAGTAATTTTGGGGGCATTTTTGGAATTTAAAAGTTAGACAATTATTTGAATTAAGTGCTCTGTCCACTAGTTACTAAAGTATTAATAAAATAAGTATAGTGGGGAACAAAACATCTGATAGTGGAGAATAATACATTTATTTAATTAAAGGTGGGGAACAAAACATGATGGTAGGGTAGAAATAGCATTAAGGGATTAATTAAAAGGCACTAAAGTTAGTGGAATAATAAAATAACTAATAGGATAATTGGGTAGTGGAAAATACACTAATTACATGTCTATAAGAGGCTTAAAATCTGTTAAGAAGAAGAAGGAAGAGAATAGAGAGGGAGATTGAAGAAAGGATAATTAAGATTGAACAGAATTTCTAAGAGCTAAGTAGATTTGAAAAATCGAAAAAAAAAACAAAAAATAGAGTGAGAACTAAGGAGAGTTTCAATTTCAACTATCAAGTTATATTTTGAGTTCATCTTTTGGTTGCTAGAATTCCGCTGGTTTTATTAAACTCTGTTACTAGGTTATTTTATTTTCCGTGATTGTTGCTGTTGTTGTGTTGCATAACTACTCTGCTGATTTTCTTCTTCTTTTGCTTCCAATACCAGGTACATGACTGTAACTTTGTCAATATTGTAACCTGAAATATGAAAGCATGAATACATATGAAGAATGAAACTTTAAAATTTTAATTTAGCTTTTTCTTTGTTTCTTTTACTGATTGTATTTAGGCTATTTCATGTATTACTGTTCTGTAAATTTCAGTCACTTTGCATAATTAGGCATCTTGCAGCGATGTACTAAATAATACTCCACTTTAATTTGGTTATTAGATATTATATGTTTAAGTAACTGTCAAACTGTTTGATAATTGGAATAAGATGAAAATAACATAAGTTGGTCTTTAGTGAATCGGATTAGTAAAACTGGTTAGTTCATTAGCTATGAAGGTTTTAATATTACCAATAATAGGTTAATCGTAAACATGTAGCTAAATTTAGCTAAAGCATGAATTTGAATTATTTTCGCAAATTAGGCGTCAAGGCATGATTTGAATTCAAACAAGACGAGATACCATTTAAATTTAATAAAATTTTGAATAAGCATAAGTGATTAAGATTAATTCTAGTTTTAAATAGTTGTAAATAATTAATTCCAACGGTTCAAGACATCTAACAATATGAGTTTAAACTAGTTATAGGATAATTAGTTTCTTTTGATTATTATTTTTTGATTTCGTATTTTATTTTTAATTTCAATTTTAATAACATTCCTTTCCGTTAATATTTATCTTAATCTAGCAATTAATATGTTACGTTTTTTAGCATGTAATTAATTAGAATTTTTCTCTTTTATTTTAGAGATGAATTTAATAAAAAATGTAGTCACTTTAGGATTATCCTTTTAAAAATAAAAGAGATGAGCCTCGCCAAATAAAACGCACAAGCTGTGGGCCCCTCGATAATTGGATATAATAATTGTATAGACTTCGCGACATGCCGTCTTAGAAAATTTTACGGCATTCTAAAAAATAATAACGCGTTAGACTCTATAGGCGCGTACTTTAATAATATTATCTCCCTAAACTCGGGTGCACATTTATGTGACCCAAATCCAAATCTCAACGGGGTCGAAAATGTGTCGACAACCACTGGTACATTGATGTGGCGTGGTTCGAGATACGTTTTCACAACGTTGTAATTATTTGTTAAAATAATAATAATAATAATATTAAAAGCGGTTAAAGGTTAAAATTTGTACATAAGTCAAAGAATGTTATAAATCAGATAAATAAGCCAAATATGACAGTTGAGCGACCGTGCTAGAACCACGGAACTCGGGAATGCCTAACACCTTCTCCCGGGTTAACAAAATTCCTTATCCGGATTTCTGCGGACTGTTAAACAGAGTTAATATTTTTCTTGATTCGGTATTAAACCGGTGACTTGGGATACCATAAAATCTCCCAAGTGGCGACTCTGATTCTTTAATAAATAATCCCATTTCGATTGTCCTTTAATTGGAAAAACTCCCTCTACCACGCCCTTCGCGGGGTGCGTTAGCGCCGAAAGGAGGTGTGACAGTATGCATATCATATCTCAGTCTCTATTACTATTTATTTATCCATCACATCATTGTATTTAGGCTGATATTTCATGACATTGAGAGTCCGAGAGATTGGAGAGAATGATGATTGAGTGAGGCCGAGGGTCTGATGGTGAGGATGTTTATAGGATCGGACTGCACACCGCAACATGTTTTACTGATTTATGCCATGATTAGATTGTTATAGCGCTTGGGCTGAAGGAGTCCCTCCGGAGTCTGCACACACCCCCAAGTAGTGCAGGTACCTACTGAGTGTGAGTGTCGCGTGCCGAGTGATTGGGAGGATTGAGTGGCTGTGAGGACTGAGTGATTGTGAGGACTGAGTAGCTGTGAGGACTGAGTGACTAGGAGGACTAAGTGGTTTTGAGGATTGAGTGACTAGGAGGACTGAGTGAATTGATACTCTAAGAGTATGCATATAGTTTTATCACTGAGTCGCATCACATTTGACATGCACTTGACATACAGGCATATAGATGCATTTTTTCTCATGTTGTACGGTATCACGTCATTCATGACTTCTCACACATATTGACATATGGCCATAGAGAGGTATTTTACACTTGCTATCTGAAAAGAAAATAAAACATCATATTTATTGTTGAAGGAATTTTTGGGAAAACACATAGTTTTCAAACTCACTCATGTATTTGGCGGTTTTTGTAAGAGATGTGGATTTTCACTGATATCCTTGAAAAGCGGAACTATTTTCTAGAATCATGATTAAGATGAGCCATTTATCTCTGAGATACTTCTTTTATTACTTGCTTTACGTAACTGTTGTTGGCTATTGGATGTTGGACCCGACCTTTGTTCCAGCTCGTTACTACTCTCAACCTAAGGTTAGGCTTGTTACTTATTAAGTACATGGGATCGGTTGTACTCATACTACACTTTTGCACCTTGCGTGCAGATGTTGGCTGCTGATGTCGATGTGTTCCATGGAAGCTAGATTTGAAGATGTACCTGCATTCCGGTTGTAGCTGCCTCTTGTTCACGATAGTCTTAGATTATTGAAAATCTACTTATGTACATTTCGAGCAGATGATGTATTTTAATTCATACAAGCTTTGTAAACTCAAATCTTAGATACTCATGATTTTTACTACCAGTTCTCGGGGAATGTATAAGATTCAGATAATTTCTTCTATTTAATTGTTTTATTAATTTCATTAGAATTGGATAGTTGTTAATTAGCTTACATAGCGAATTGAGTTAGGTGTCATCACGTCTAGTTGGATTTTCGATCGTGACATTCTCCAAAGTTTTACATATTACGTATTGACCAAACATATATTAATTTTTATTACCAAAAATAGTAAAACTTCCAAAATCCACTCGGCTTGCCACCACCCTAAACCCTTTCTTCTTCCCACTCAGGCACGAAAATCCACTAATTTCCCCTTTTTGGCTCGCATTCTCGTATGTTCCATGCATACCGCTCAATTATACCTTCTCACTTCTTTCCCTTTCATATCAAAGCCACATTCACAGTGGACATTAGATTTGAAGAGGAAGCTCGAATTTATTGATTTATCTATTTAGAGATGGAATTGGCGGTATATTGGATTGGGCATTATTTTTAAGTTATTCATCTGGTAAGTAGTTATATCTCATCTTCTTTGTTATTGGGAATTATGGGTTATACATTTGACCCTACTGCTTTGCAATTTATTTAGTCGCCTGATCCCTAGTGCATAATAGGCCATAGTTTTAATATACCACTGATTCACAATAGATTGATGAGAGACTATATATTAAGATGCAGTCTTTATTCCTATGAATAGATCGAGGGGCTAAATAATTGGACTTGGAATTCAGATACAAAAGCGGCAATACTTATTCGTATACATATTAATGGTACATATAACGATTTTGTTGTTGTCGTCATTAAATGTGGCAAATTAACATGTTTACCAAGGCACATGAATATTACGTAGATGTTTAGTTCTACGCCGACAAGGGAGAATATTACTCCTTCCTTTACAAAGAAAGACGATTTGTGTGCGTATATTCTTGATGTTACAAATGATAATACGAGGCCCCTCTTAAAGATATTTGTGATTGAAGAAGCGGTTGAAGAAGCAGCTAATGTTTTATTTGAAATGTCACATCAAGCTTCAAATTCCCGTAGCACCGCCACCACCTTCACATCCACCAACTTTAGAAGTAGACGAGGAAAAAATAGTGAAGGATGGTTATCGTAGATTAAATCATGGGTGGGATTATATTGGTAAAATGAAATGAACTCGTATGGTCCAGAAAATGCAGACCGAACGTATGATGAAGTCATTTGGTAACGATCCGATCAGTCTCTTTGAGCTCTAGCATGTCGTTCGACGATTTGAGGCCTTGAGTAGATTTAATACATGTATTATGACTTGCATGTGCAGTTGGTTCTGATTTTCAAGAAATTTGGAGTTGATTTGAAAGAATAATTCTCAATTAAGAAGTTTTAAGTTTTAAAAGTTGACCAATGTTTGATTTTTTAGTAAACGACCTCGAAATCGAGATTTGAACGTTCCTATAGGTTTGTAAGGTGATTTTTGGACTTGGGAGTATATTCAGGTTGAGTATCAGATGGTCCGAGAGCGATTCGACACTTATTATCGAAAGTCTGCATTTTGAAGATTTTTGAATTTGCTAAGTTTGACTTGGAGTGGAATTTCATGTTATCAAACTCTGGATGGTCTTTAGGGATGTTGGATAGGTTCATTTATTTGATTGGAACTTGTGTGTGAAGTTTGGTCGTGATCATCGATTCATGGTTTTGATGTTATTCGTGGTGTTTGGATAAGATATGGGGACTTGTTGGTATGATTGAACGGGGTCTCGGGGGCGTCGGGTGTATTTCGGAGTGATTTTGAATCATTTCTCTTTGATTTGCTGTTGCTGGTTTCTGATTTTTTGGTATGTATCGTAATCGCGAATAGTGAGTCTCGATCGCGAAGAGTGATCTGGAGAGGAGGCTACTATTCTTCATGATCGCGGGTAGGGCTCCGCATTCGCGTAGGTGTGCTTGGTAGCTTAGGGGAGGAATAATCATGTTCACGTCACATAGTATGCGTTCGTGTAGTGGCCTGGGATGGGGCTTCGTGTTAGCATGGCTTGGACTGCATTCGCGTTAACTTGAAGTCGGGGTAGGGAAAGTTGGTGTTCGCAAAAGCGAAGTGGTCCCGCATTCGCGGAGCAGCGACTGTTTGCTTTTTTTGATCGCGGACTGTCAGATGCGATCATGTAGGGTCTTTTGGCAGCATGGGTATTTTGTTTCGCGGTCGCGAAGCTTTGGACCGCAATTGCAATGGGTGACGTCTGGGTAGTGTATAAGTTATCAAATGAAAATTTCTCATTTCAACTCATTTCTCTCTTGCTAAGGCAAGTTTTGGCCCATTTGAAGGAGTCGTTTTCATTATCTATCATAAGGTAAGTGATTCCTATTCATTGTGAGCTAAATACATGGATTATATATGGATTTAAATATAAAAATTGATAGAAATTGGGGAATTTTGCAAGAAAATCTAGAAATAGTATTTTAGAGTTTTGACCATGAAATTAGGCATAAAACTTAGAATAAGGTATATATTTTAGTTCCTGGTGTTATGGGTAATATTTATTTTCGAGAATTTTTGGAAGTCCGGACGCATGGGCCTGGGGTTGGCTTTGTTGACTTTTTGTGTGGAGTTGAGAGTTATTTCTAATTGTTAAATTTTTGCTCTTGAGTATATTTTGATTGGTTTGCATATTCTTTGACTATTTTCAAATCGTTTGGCATTGGTTTGAGGTGTTAAAGAGGCATTAGAGCCGATTATCGGATTTTGGAGCGAGGTAAGCCTCATATCTAACCTTGTAAGAGGGAATTCATGCCATAGGTGCTATATTTGTTACATGTTACGTGTTATGGGAGCTACACAAGTATGAGGTGACGAGTGTCTGTGCATATGCTAGATTCTTGATTATGTCTGGGTAGACTTAGACTCACACCATGTTTTAATTGTATTACTTGAGTTACTCTTGCCTGGTTAAATGCTTTAAGTTATATTTTAGCCAGCGACTAGACTTGCATAGAATATTGAACTTTGCTATTGTAGATACTTGATGCGCTACTTTATTAGTCGCTGATATTATACTTTCTTTTACGGATTTCTCCCGCATTGTGCGTATTTTTCTAAAAGTTTCTTAAACTTCATAACTCACATATATATCCGTTATTAAGGCCAGTGACCCGTCAAAGTTTCACTATTCCTATGGGATCGGGCTGAATGCCTCAGCGACACTATAATGGATCGGGCCATGCGACCTCAGTAGCATTATGAGATGCATCTACAAATCGGGTTGTACGACCTCGGCAGAATCATGCGTAAATCGTTAGAGAGTGAGATTTGGCATTTTATTCGTTATTGATCATATACAATCACATTCGAGGTAGTATTCAGTACTTGAGGATTTCATATCTACTTTTCTATTGAGGATCTTGTTATGCAAATATATCTGTTTTCGTTACTTTTACTTATCATGCTTTATATCAGTCTACTTTTGTTGTACTTTGAATATCAGACCACTAGTAAGTATTAATGTCGACCCCTCGTCACAATTTCTACGAGTTTAGTCTAGATACTACTGGGTACGCATTAATTTACTTACTTATATTACACCTCTGCATTAATTGTGCAGGTACTGAGACAGGTACATTCAGTGGTCATCTAGGAATGTAGGCACATCTATTGGGGAGACTTTGTGGTGAGCTGCATTCCATGTTACGATCTGCAGCACACAGATTCCCCGTCTTATTCATTTACAATAGTTTGCCTGATTTCTATTCCAGACAGTTATTGTAGTAGTATCGTACATTCTAGTAGATGCTCATGCACTTGTGACACGAGATCTTAGGAATTTCTAGTAGATATTCAAACATTGTACCTAATATTATCATCATTTCGCTTTATGTTTTGTTTACACTTTGTGACTTAGCAAGAATGAAAGTATGTTTCCATGATTTCTAATTTTATTCCACTTCCTTAATGTAATTCTTGATTTTAAAAGTTTTATGAACGGATAATTTTGTTGTAGTTCATCGTTGGCTTGCCTAACAATAGCGTTGGGCGTCATTCGATGTTTGGTACACTAAAACTTACGTGGTAGAGTGGATGGATGGTGGATTTCTTGAGAGAGAGATAGGAGAGATGATACGGGTAAAAGAAAAAAAAAAATCTATACTTTAATAGCAAATCACAAGTTCTGAAAATACTAAAGAGGCCCCTGATCCCTCCTTAAGCGATTAAATCATGTGTTAGCAGTTTTTGGGTCCAAAAATAAGTGAGAAAAAAAATGGAGATTTTGTTATAAATATATATTATATTATGGATGTTCATTTAGTACTCCGTTGTAAATAAGCTTTCTGAAGAAGCTTATCCATATTGGACTCCGCCGTAAATATATTTATCTATTTAGTACTCTATTGGAAATAAGCTTCCTGAAGAAGCTTTTCATTTCGGTACTCCATTATGGATAAATATTTTTCCCGACAGAGGATTATCTATATTTGGTACAGTAGCAGCTTACAAGCAACTTACAAGAAGGTTACACAGCAGCTTGCAGTAGCAGCTTACAAGCAACTTACAAGCAGCTTACACAGCAACTTGCAGTATCAGTTTACAAGCAGCTTACACAACAGCTTGTAGTAGCAGCTTACACAACATCTTCCTTTCTTCTATAAATAGAGGAGATTTCAGTTTATTATGTACATGAATTTGAAGTTGAATAATAAATCTCTCTCTCTCTACCTGTATTCGATTTCATTACTTTAAAGTCCTTATTTTGTAACACGTTATCAGCATGAGACTCTGCCATTTTGAGCACATACTTAGAATTTAATTTCTATTTCAGTGTTCATCTCCCATGTAAGGCGACGCTCTTACATCCATGGTTAGATCTTGTTCATTCCGCGAGCATTATAAGGCAGATTATATCCTTGAGGTGGTGAGCTTTTCTTCTTGGTTGTAGGGATGTAGATATCACTTACGTCTGGAGTGGCCAAATTTGTGTAAAGTAACTTGATTCTTTTGCTTGTATTTGGTTTAATATCTTTATCATCGCTTGCTTGGTTATATGCTACGTATACAGTACCTATTTTGGTATTTATTTTCTTCATCCTAATTATCTCAATAAATGATTATAAAGTGGATAACATTGTTAGATCCACTTAAACTCCAGCAAAATTTGTAAGAAATATATAACCACCAGAAGTGGTTATATTTTGTATATCTCATTATAACTAAATTTTATTAACCACCAGAAGTGGTATATGCCTATAACCACAAGAAGTGATAATTTAGGCTTTCTATGGTTACAATTGAAGATAAGTTAGAAACATTTTCTCTATATTACTTGCATGCCTCGATTTGCTCCTGAAGTAGCAATATCTTAAAAGAGGTTCTAAGCCGTCACACAATTTGGTGTGATTAATGCACGTTCAAATAATTATGTTTCGTTCCCTGAAGGATGAGAACTTTTGATAAATATTAATCCATTCCCGAAGTGAATATGACAATAATAATAAAGCTCGTAAATATGAACGCGCTTTTGATGTGAATATATTACAATTTACCTCCAGAAGAGGTAATATGATTGAGGGAATATATACTCAATATTTCGTATTTTAAATTTGCTCCTGAAGAAGTAACACAATTGAAATTTTCTCCTGAAGCAGGAAAATATTATGAAACTGTGTCTTTCTGCGCTTAAACAAAATAATAAGCTATTCAAAGTTATTTTTGAAGCACATTTTCATTCCCTGGAGTGAATGAAGAAATATCACAACTCACCTCCTGAAGAGGTAGAATAACAAAGGATATAAATCTTGTTTTTGTGTCATAAAGACCATTGTCGCACATACCTGTTGTACGTAAAATATCTTGAAATTTTTTATTAAATATCATTCCAAGGAAAAAGTATTCTTCTAGAATGCTTTCTATTACAACCACATTAATATGTTATGGTTAGTTATCGAGTTCCCCGAAATTACAACTCATGTATCTTTACCTGAAGGATGTAATGACTATGTGGTTACCGCTTTGGTACAAAATATTCAGATGTTAATGGCATTTCTCCCTGAAGAAGATATTTGTCACAAAGTTGGTGGTAAAAATACTGAAATTACTAATTTCTTACACTTATAAATTTAGAATTGTCTTTATATTGCAATTTGATTATGATTTTTTCTCATGACACCGGAAGTGTCTGAGCACTATCTGCTGGTAAAAAAATTATCAAAAGCTCCTGAAGAGCTAACTGTTTGTCTAAACGACATATGATACAAGTATCTGATTGTGAAAAATAAATTGAAGGCTCTCGAAGAGCTTATATGCAAGTTTGTCATTCATATTATATGATTGTGGTCAAAATATTTGTTGTAGTAAAATCGAAGTTTACTAATACAACTGGCTATCATATTGAGACTACAAATGATTGGAAGATTGAAAATATTCACGTTTCCACAATCATAGGGGGTAAAATAATATGCATATGAGAAGTCAACCGTCTTATATCTGTCGCGCCCCCTTTTTCTCGCGAAATTGGGTTCATGACATTTTTGGTTGAGACAACTCGTTCCTTTTGGGAAAAGGGTTTGCTTTGAAGAGTCGCCACCTAACTATTTAAGGTGCGTTAGGGCACCTAGAGGATTCATTGATAACTACTTTTCATAACCAGAGACAGGGTAAGGTCTTGAAATTATCCTAAGGGGAAAGTGTTAGGCACCCATTAGGATCCACCAGTATGGTTCCTGGCCAAACAGGTTTTGTGGATTTGTACAATTTAGCAAATAAATAAGTATGACTCAAATAATAGAGGATTTAAATTTGAATACACGGATGTTTGAAAAAACAGTTAATGAAAAAGCTAGATTTTGAAAAGAATTACAATCTAAGCATATTTGTAAATGTAAAGGGATGTCCTACGTTGCTTAGCCTATAGGATCACATCAGTACAATGCCTGGTAATCACTCCTTAGAAAGGGGATACGCATGGCATTAGCGCACTGGTCATTATATCCATATCTACCCTTCCCGTCCCCTTATAGTCATGCTAAGCGAGTGTTGGTCACAGATTCCTATCGCGTGCTGCTACCTGTCCCTTCTTAATGGTCCTGGAGGGAGTTAGGACCTCTACCTATAGGTGCTTCTAGATGTACCCCTAAGGTTTTTAAAGGTGAAAAATTCTAAGGCGACAAGAAAAACAATTAAGACTTTGTGCAAACAAGAACAGGAAGGAGTAGATAAAGGCTCAATTTTCTTCCTCAAGTAAACATACAAGCAGCACGACTCGAACGCAATTAAGGTCTTTATTAATCAAAGTTCTAAAGCAGGATCTCTAAGTGACTATGCGAAAATAAACCACATTTTATACCCATAAGTTATAACCTAGAAGTTTCCTAGGGACTATTTTAAAAGTTATTAGAACTAAAAACATTAACGACAGAGAGAGCTTAAGGGGAATGCAGTTTTTGAAGATGCCCTAAGGCTTGCCTATATGCAGATGCTATGTTTTTATCAATGCAGAAACAAACAGGTTTTGAAACGGACTCCTTTAATACCTATAGGCATGATATCTAATGAGATTGAGGCAGTTTGAAAGAACTTGTTTTCGAGAAATACTTAATACTTAATAAAACCAATTAAAAAATGAACGAGGCGTGATCAAGTTGACTTATTTAGACTAAACTAGATTGAGAAGGAGAATTTTGGATATATTTCCCTATAGGTATGATATCTAAGTGTAATACTAATTTTAGCGGGGAAACATACATAAATACTTGTTGTACCAGAATCTGAATTAAGTCCTATAGGCATGAAATCTATTATTAATCTGATTTTAAGACATGATTGTTTGGAAGCTATAGGCATGATTTCTAAACATGACAAAATGCAGAACCTTATAAACATGATTTCTACTAGTAAAGCATACAAATTTAAAAGTAAGGTCCTAGGAGCATGATTTCTACCCAAATTACCCCATAAAGCATGTATCTACCAACTTTTTTCACTAAATACCCCAATATCTGTTTACAAGTTATTACAGACTAATGAATGAATTACATAAGTAAATAAAAAATCAAGAAACTATTCTATAAGGAGCCTTCAATTAGGCCGAAATTCCCCAAAGCCTCCAATGACCTTATACGCCTCAATTCCATTGACAATGACATAGTCTAGGTGCATCAAAGTTCCCTAAGGATCTCAAGGATCCCAGGTAGTCCTTACACCTAGACTTGGTAACCAAAATTGAACAAGTGTAGTGTGGAAGGGCAAGTCTTAGTATGCCAGAGTTCAGAGGGTTCTCAAGAGAATCCCAAGGCAGTACACATACTGGAGGGGGCAGAACATATCAATCTAGGAGTAAAGTGAAAGTGCATGACACAAGTTTAAAAGGTTTTTAGTGAAAGACTGTATTAAAAAGTCTGTTTGAAAGTATTTTAGTAAAACAACAAAGACTGTTTGAAAAGAAATTGAAGAAATGAACAGAAGTCCAAACGCAACCTTTAAGACAGGTTCATACACATCTAATAGTCACAGAACCAAACAGGGGTCAAGGGGGTTTGGGATTCATAGAACACTTAATTGCAAACACATAACCAAGCAAAGGTTTGGGAATGTTCAAAAACAAACAGAGGGGGTAACACACTAATTCTAAAAGGATGGAAGTTCATAACATTCTTAATAATGTAAACATATTAACTATAGATTTCACAACAAAACCACAAATAGAAGCAAACTAGAAACATAATGAACTAAAACAATAAGAGAATCATATTGTTGTTAGAACTTTGAATTGAAACTAGGACGTACCAGTAAAGAGGGTAGCAAACACAGTGAAAGAGCAGGATAACACAATAGTTAGCCCTGGCTTGCAGCCGGCGAACTTAGAGCAGTAGCAAATAGTACAAAAGAGAGCAGAAAGTTTTAAGTGCGTGAGAGAGTTTTGAACCAAAAGTTCGTGTGTTTGTGTTAATGAGAGAGTGTGTATATATAGTAGTTTGAAATTAGGTAAAATAAGGCAAGAATCATAGTAGCATAGTAATTATGGAACCAAATACTAATCAGAATCAAATCAATGCAAGCACCACTTTAATTAAGGGGTAACCAACCAACGGTAGTAGGCAGAAAATGTTTAAGGAAAGAAATCAAGTAGAGCATCAGGTACAGAATAGACACTTAGGGGTAAGTACATAGGGGTTCAATTAAGGAAATAGCTAATGAAGAATTAGTACCAAATAAGGTAAGAAAACAAAATTAAGTTGCAGAATATGGAAATAATCAAAAATCATCATATAGTAAATCATGGAATCAAGGGGTTCAAAATCAATGATTTAAGGAGATTAACAAGTAAACAAGTTAAAACAGGAAAATTGAAAGTCTGCAGGGAAGTTTTCAAATCAAGCCAAGAAACAAGGAGTTCAGAGTCAACCAAAGAGCGATTTTTAGCATATAAAAAGAGTGAAATAGAAATAACCAAACACATGAAGCAAAGAGGCCAGTGTTGACCAGTCAAGATGAGCACAAACATACAGAGGTGATATAAGTTAGGCATAAGAAAATCAGTAGAAACACATTCAAAGCGAGATAGTCACAGAAACTTAAACAAGAATAGGCTAGTCACATAATCAAACGAAGAAATATAGAAAAATTAGGGCTTTCAACGTAGGCAAGTTGAAGAGGTGGTAAACTCACAGAATTAGTCAAAATATACAAAAAATAGAATAGACAAATGAAATACCCTAGATGCAAGTTGGCGTGGCCCCAGGCCCTTGAAGACCTTAGAGAAGGCAAGCATAGCATTAGAGGAACCATTGGAGGCTTAGGAGTTGAAGGGAGATTACCGTAGAAGAGAGGTCGGCGGTTGAAGGAGATAGGGTTAGGTTGAGTGGTTGAGAGAGGAGAGGAGAGGAGATGAGAGAATACAGAGGTGGAGGTCTTTGAATAATGAGCTAGGGTTAGGGGTCGTTTGGAATTAAAATGGTAAGGGCTAATACGGGCCGTTGATCTGTGAGATCAACGGCCAGGATTTAATTGATTCCGGGTCGGGTAAGTGTGTATAGGGTCTAGGTTGTTTAATAGGAAATTGGGTTGGGGTTGGGTTCAATTTAGGCTGTAATTGAAATGCCAATCTGGATATAATTTAAATAGCTAATTTTCCCCTATTTAATTTATAATAAATAATAAGTAATTTTTGGAAAATAATTTAATGAGCCAAAATGATTTAAAATATATAATTGTCATTTTAAAAATATAGGGACCAATTTTATGCATAGAAAATATAATTATACATTAAAAGGGGCTAACATTGCAATTATATGCAATTTAGCTTAAAAATACTAAATGTAATTATAAAAAATACATAAAAATATATTAACCATATTTTGGAATAAGTATAGAAATTAAATTACTAAATTATCATAATAATAACTTGGGAAATAATTATTGGGGATTTTATGAATACAATGGGAAGGAAATAAATCAATTAAAAAGCTTTAAAAATATAGGAAAATTATAGAAACCTTGTGCATGCTTATATATGCATGTATATACTATTTTTAAGGCATTTATGCATATAAAAAATATATAGGAAAAAATTGGGTATCAACATCTGCCCTCTTTACCCGGGAAGGATGAAAGAGTTTTGGTAAAGAAATGATGGCCAATGTTGAACGGATGAGATGTCTTGAAAGACGGATGCCAAAATCCGGTTTTCAAGTTTCCTACATATCCCTAGTTTTAGAGGAATCAGGCCATGTGTAGTTCTGGATTCATCGGCGAAGTATTCCGTGAAGTCATCTCAAGAGCGGACGTAACATCTAGGGCCGGGTGAGTGAACGGTTTACGAGAATGGTGAGGTTTGATATGGTTGGGAATAATGGAGTAGGATCGCTCCTGCTGGGCTAGCCGTTGCTCACTGGGTTACCTGCAAATAAACGATACAAGCACATATTGTGCAATTTAAACATAATGAAAATTCTCGCCGGACCATGAATGTTGTCTTTAGACGGTTAGGAATGGCATCCTCGGACCATGATGTCCTGGGCCATGGGTTGTTTGGTGAAGGATTCACAGGCCATGAAGTGATGTTCTCGAGCAATGAGGATGGTGCCTCCGAACCATAACACCTTTGAATAATGATATGCAAAAGATTAAAAGAGATCATCAGGCCATGACATGGTGTTCTCGGGCGATGAAGATGGTGCCTCCGAATGATGACGCCTTTGGACAGGTTGGAGATATTTCAGCCCATGAAGGATACAGTCGTATGATATGGACAAGATAGAGCTTAGTCTTGAAAATTAAAGGGCAGAGCTTAGTCCGTAAGAAAAACGAGATAAATAGTGCTTGAGGTAGCGCTTAGTTTCGAAGAAAATTGGAGGTAGAGCTTAGCCTCAAAAGGCAAAAAAGTAGCCTTATGCAAGATGCGATTGGAGGTAGGGCTTAACCTCGGATGGTAGAATGGTAGCCTTATGCAAGAATGCATATGAAGACAGTGCTTAGTCTCGGAAGGCAGAATGGTAGCCTTATGCAAGAATGCAGATGGAGATAGTGCTTAGTCTCGGAAGGCAGAATGGTAGCCTTATGCAAGTTGGAAGGCAAAATAGTAGCCTTGTGCAAGTTGGAAGGCAAAATGGTAGCCTTATGCAATGCAAATGCAGATGGAGACAGCGTTTAGTCTCAGAAGGCAGAATAGTAGCCTTATGCAAATTGGAAGGCAGAATGGTAGCCTTGTGCAATGCAAATGCAGAAGGAGACATCATTTATTCTTGGAATGCATAATAGTATCATTATGCAAGAATGCAGATGGAGACGACATTTAGTCTTTGAATGTAGGTAGAGCTTAATCTCGCAAGGCAGAATGGTAGCCTTATGCAAGAATGCAGATGGAGATAGTGCTTAGTCTCGGAAGGCAAAATGGTAGCCTTATGCAAGTTGGAAGGCAGAATAGTAGCCTTATGCAATGCAAATGTAGATGGAGACATCGTTTAGTCTCGGAAGGCAGAATAGTAGCCTTATGCAAGAAATAAAATAACAAATGATAGTGGTGTTTTTTAGCTGATAGCAGATTGCGGCATTGTGATTACTGAGAGCATTGTGACTACGGAGCATTACTAGTGTGTGGATAGCAAATATCAGCAAGTGCAGTGGTTATGAGAATCGCATTTTTTGAACGATGTTTGTCCCATGGCCATAAAGTATGTTTAAGGATTTCGCAATCTTGGTGCCTGCATCCAAAGAATAATTATGAGTTTTGTAAGGGGGAGGTTAGTTCGTATCCCCGCTGGCTTTGCTTGACTCATTCGGCTTTGATCTGGTGATACCGTCTGTATCATTGGGGTAGCGTTGCTAAGCAAAGAAGTTTCAATAATAAACATGCATGATTTTGTAAAAGTATAACATAAATATATAATTAAAAATAGCTTTTAGATAAACCGACGACTGTGACGTATTTCAGGACATTGCATCCTCTCCTGCTATAGAATTTTGAGGGTCCTACTCAAAACTATACCCCAGTTTGATGGGTTGACGTTTCTGACTGTTGCTCGTATGACTATCGACTGAAATTACTTCAGAATTTTGAGGGTCCTCCTCAAAATTCTATCCCAGTTTCCAATTACGGGGAAAAAATGAAAATGTTATTGAATTGTGACCGAACCCATAGGGCTACCTATGTATCCCCTCTTAAATGGGAATCCAGTCAGGCATAGTTCAATTTACATCATATAAGGGAAGAATAAATATTGCACATAGTAACGCTTGACTGCATCTGAATTGATCGGCTTTGGCCAGACTTCTCCTTCCATTTTTGCAAGTATGAGGGCTCCTCCTGTCAAAAAACCTGTTGAATCATGTATGGACCCTGCCAGTTGGGAGAGAACTTCCCTTTGGCTTCATTTTGATGTGGAAAAATTTTCTTCAACACTAGCTGCCCCTATGTGAACTGTCTTGGTTTGACTCTTTTTTGAAGGCTCTGGACATTCTGTTCTGATAGAGTTGACCATGGCAGACTGCATTCATTCTCTTTCCGTGTATAAGGGCTAGTTGCTCATAACAAATTTTTACCCACTCTGCATCGTCGAGCTCAGCTTCTTGTATGATTCTTAGGGAAGGGATTTATACCTCAGCGGGAATGACAGCCTCTGTACCGTAAACCAACATATAGGGGGTTGCCCCTGTTAATGTGCGGACTGTGGTGCAATACCTCAGTAGAGCAAATGATAACTTCTCGTGCCACAGTCTATGCTTCTCTATCATTTTCCTCAATATCTTCTTGATATTCTTGTTGGTGGCTTCTACAGCTCCACTCATCTAAGGTCTGTAGGCTGTGGAATTCTTGTGTTTGACCTTGAAAGTTTCGCACATAGCTTTCATCAAGTCGTTGTTGAGGTTGGAGCCATTATCAGTAATGATTTACTCTGGAATTACGAATCGACAAACAATGTGGTCGTAAACAAAGTCTGCCACGACTTTCTTAGTCATTGCTTTGTAAGATGCTGCTTCGACCTATTTGGTAAAATAGTAGATGGCTACTAGGATGAGCTTGTGTCTGTTGGAAGCGGCAGGCTCGATTGGTCCAATAACATCCATTCCCCAGGCGGCGATTGGCCACGATGAGCTTGTTGTGTTAAGCTCGTTTGGAGGTACCTTTATCATGTCTGCATGTATCTAACAGCGGTGGCATTTCCAGACATACTGGATACAGTTCGCCTCCATAGTCATCCAAAAGTAACCAGCCTGGAGTATCTTCTTTGCTAAGACAAAACTATTCATATGTGGACCGCAGGTCCTAGCATGAATCTTCTCCAGTAGCTTGGATGCTTCTTTTGCGTCGACATATCTTAATAATCCTAAATTGGGAGTCCTCCTATACAAGATTCCTCCGCTATGAAAGAAGTTGTTAGATAATCTCCGAAGTGTGCATTTCTGCGTTGGATTTGCAAGCTCTGAGTACTCTCCTTTTGCCAAATATCCCTTGATATCATGAAACCAAGGCTTTTCGTCTGCTTCTTCTTCAACATGGGCACAATAAGCTAGCTGATTATGAATTTTCATCGAAATGGGATCAATGAAATTCTTGTTTGGATGTTGTATCATAGATTATAGGATAGCCAATGCATCAGTGAACTCATTCTGGATTCTGGGAACATGTTGGAATTCCATCTTTGTGAACCTCATTCTCAATTCCTATACGTGGTGCAGATACAGGAGTATCTTGGAATTCTTGGTTGCCCATGCTCCTCGTACCTGATGTATAAGTAAGTCTAAATCTCCAATCACTAGCAACACTTGAACATTCATGTCAATGGCCATTTTGTGTCCTAAGATGCAGGTTTCATACTCAGCCATATTGTTGGTGTAGGGGAATCTGAGTTTGGCAGACACCGAGTAATGCTGACCGATTTCTGATATTAGGACTGCTCCAAATCCAACTCCTTTGAAGTTTGTTTCTCCATCGAAGAACATTCTCGAACATTCATAGGACTCCGCAATGTCTTCTCCTATGAATGATACCTCTTCATCAGGAAAATACATTTTTAGGGGTTCGTATTCTCCATCCACGGGGTTTTTAGCAAGGTGGTCTACCACTGCCTGTCCCTTGATCGCTTTCTGAGTTACGTAAACAATGTCGAACTCACTCAATAGGATTTGCCACTTGGCTAGCTTTCCAGTGGGCATGGGCTTCTGAAAGATGTACTTCAAAGGATCCATTCTCGATATGAGATATGTAGTATAGGCATAGAAGTAATGTCTCAGCTTTTGAGCTATCCAAGTCAAAGCACAACAGGTGCATTCTAATAGAGAATACCGGGCCTCGTACGTGGTGAACTTCTTGCTCAGATAATAAATGGCTTGCTCCTTCCTTTGTGTTTCATCTTGCTGCCCCAGAATGTAGCCGAAAGAACTATCTAACACTGCAAGGTAGAGTAATAAGGGTCTACCTAGCTCAGGCAAGACTAAGACTGGTGGTGTTGACAAGTACTCCTTGATTTTGTCGAACGCCTTTTTGCAGTCATTGGTCCATTTGGTGGCGGCTTCCTTCTTTAACATCTTGAAGATCGACTCATAGATAACTGTAGACTGTGCTATGAATTGGCTGATGTAGTTAAGCCTTCCTAAGAAACTCATCACATCTTTCTTGTTCCTTAGCGGTGGTAGCTCTTGAATGGCTTTGAACTTCGATGGATCCAGTTCTATTCCTCGGTAGCTCATAATAAAACCAAGCAATTTCCCAGCTGGAACCCTGAATGCACAGTTCGCGGGGTTTAATTTCAGGTTGTATTTCTGCAGTCTATTGAAGAACTTCCTCAAATCTTCTATGTGGTCAGTAGCCTTCTTGGACTTGATAATAACATCATCCACATATACCTCGATCTCCTTGTGTATCATATCATGGAAGATGGTAGTCATGACCCTCATGTAGGTGGCCCCTGCATTCTTCAGGCCGAATGGCATCATCTTGTAACAGTACACTCCCCACGGCATGATTAAAGCCGTTTTCTCAGCATATTCCTCATCCATCCAGATATGATGATAACCAGCGAAGCAATATACGAATGACTGTAGCTCATGCTTGGCACAATTGTCAATCAGGACGTGTATATTTGGCAAAGGGAAGTCATCTTTCGGACTAGCCCGGTTGAGATCCCGATAGTCGACACAGACTCTAACTTTCCCATCCTTCTTTGGCACGGGTACAATGTTGGTTAACCATGTCGGGTATTCTACTATCCTAAGAACTTTAGCGTTGATCTTCTTGGTGACTTCTTTCTTGATTTTCAAGCTCATATCAAGCTTGAACTTTCCGAGCTTTTGCTTTATCGGCGAACACATTGGATTGGTTGGCAGTTTGTGTGCCACATTAGATGTACTCAGACCAGTCATGTCATCATATGACCAGGCGAATATGTCCTCATACTCCTTTAGAAATTCTGTGTATTCTTCCTTCTCTGATGGCGACAGGTGAATGTTGATTCGTGTTTCCTTGACGTTTTCTGAATCTCCCAGGTTGACAATTTCGGTCTTGTCCAGGTTGGACTTAGGTCTGTTCTTAAAATTTTCAACTTCTTTGACAATCTCATCAGGTATGTCATCTTCCTCTGAATCCATGTCCGTTTGTTGCATTGTCTCATTGCATGTCACAGTCATTGGTTCATCAAGACAAGTAATAGTAATGTTGTATAGGTAAAGTAATGAGATAAAATGATAGCAATAAATATTAATTCATAAGAAAAATAAAAAATGCTTTTGATAAATTGAATAATTGTTTTAAACATCGAAGATATTATTGCGGGGACTGAAAAATACAAAAAGAAAATCATTTAGTAAATAAAACAGTAAATAATGCTTGTTTTAGCCTTGCTACTCCAAGGCTCGTCGGGCTTTGGTTGTCCTGATGGTCCAATTCTTGAGATATTCCCCTCTGCTTACAGCCTGTATGGAAGGGCCTTCCTCCCCTCCTCCTCGAAAATAACGCAACAGTCCATATCATTGTCCTCTAGAAACAAGTTCTTCACCGCTACAAGTGCTTCTTCTTCATCTGACCCATAAATAATGTCGGCATGTTGGAAGGTCTGCTCTAGATGCGGTATTGGCTGCTCTAGTGGGTAGTAAGGACTGCGCTATGGTGGAGACTAGCTATTGAATTCTTTCCAGGTGTATTCATATCCCAAACCGAAGGTAGTGCCATGTTTTTTGAGTTTTATGGGTTTATAGATTCCTCGGACGTTCTTGCGAAGCCCTTTGCCAGGCTCGTACCAACTCCAACTCAGTATACTCTCGATTTTACTATCCCACTATTGTTCTTTGTCAATAGCATTGACCCGTTCAATGTGGTGGTAAGTTTCCCACCCAGCTTCCTTCTTTCCCCGATCGCCGGAATAGTCTAGCGACTGTATATAGGGTTGCTACCGTCATCGTGAATGATCACTTCCTGGTAATTCCATTCAAACTTTAATCCATGATGCGGCGTTGACGCTACATCCCCAACAGCATGGATCCATGGCCGTCCCAGTAGCAAGTTGTAAGACGTTGGTACATTTATTACCTGGAAATCGACCTCAAACCAGGTTGGTCCCATCTGTAGGCATAGACTAATCTCACAAATGGTGGACCTCTGAGAACCATCAAAAGCTTTCCCATTGATTGCTCCATCCTTTATCTCATGCAGCCCTTTACCCAACTTCTTGAGCGTTACCAGCAAACAAATATTAAGGTTGGACCCTCCATCGATCAGGATTCTGGTGATGAAATAAACTTTGTATTGCACGGTGATGTGCAGTGATTTGTTGTGCCCCAGCCCCGCAGGTGGCAGCTGGTCCTCATGAAAGGTGATCTTATAGATTTCCAGCACTTGTCCTACCATATTAGCCACTTCCCCGCTAGTGATATTATTTGGTATGTCCGCTTTATTCAGCACCTTCAACAAAGCATTCCTATGCGTCTAAGAATTTTGCAGCAAAGAGAGAATCGATATTTGTACTGGCGTCTTGTTCAACTGGTCGATGACCGAATATTCTTTGGCCTGTACTTTCCTCCAAAGGTCGTCCGGTCCTATCTCAATGAGGGGTGGCCAATTGGAGGCCTACTTGCTTGATTCAGCTAGATGTTCAGGGGTATAGACTCTATCAGTTCTTGTCATACCCTGTGCTGCGACAATTTCTTCAATACTGACCTTGACTTTCCTTCTCGCCTCGACTGTATAGTCCCAAGGTACAACATTTGTATAGAAAGGTGGCATGGTTGACATCGCCACTGGGATCGACTCAGCTATCCTCACTTCGAATGGAACATGTGCCTTGGGTGGCAAGACTACAACCTCAAATGGTGTGGGTTCATTTACCGGAGACACGAATTCAACCTCAATTAGTACCCGTGTTTTTGCGGGTGGCACTGCTTCAAACTTTAGAGGTATAGACATATTCACCTTAGTGTCCTCAGACGGTTGGATCTGGACTATGATTGGATTGAGAGTAATTGCCAATTTCTTTGGGTCATCACCTTCCGCGATCAACCCGATTGATCCCTTGGGATCCCAGTCATCTTCTACTTCAATCATGTGGATACCTCCACCCTTATGTTCTGGCAGAGGGTTGTTGCAGACGTTTGGAGCTAGTTCCTTCGCCACAATGATCTTATTATCAATCAAATACCATATCTTGTCTTTCAAAGAGCGGCATTCATCAATGGTGTGCCCTTTCATGTCGGAGTCGTATGTATAGGACTTGTTTGGGTTAACCCATTGAGAAGGATTCTCAGGGGTTGCAGTAGGTATGTGGGTGACATAACCAACAGTTTTGAGCTTCTCATACAACTAGTCGATGGGTTCAACGATGGCGGTATATTATTTTGGAGGTCCGCGATCAAAATTAGGTCGAGGTCTAGGGAAGTTTTGGCGTGCAGTGGGTGATTGATAATGGGGTGGTTGAGAATTATAAGTGTGGTAGACATGAGCGGGTTGGGAGTATCTGGGTGAAGTAGGTTGATATGTAGGAGGTAGAGATGATTGATAAGTTAGCGGAGGAGCTTGGTACGAGGGTGAGGGTGCTTGGTAATTTGGGGTTGGTTGGTATGTGAGTGGAGGTGTTGGATAAGTTTTGTATTTGATGGGAGACTTGGTCCTTTGTGCAACCATCACGGCCCCCACGTCCCTTTTCTTAGACACACCACCAGACTGTAAAGCCTTATTCGAAGATTGCAAGGCTTTGAAATTCGTGACCATACCACTTTTAATACCCTCTTCAATTCTCTCACCTAACTTGATTATGTCGGAGAACTTATGATTCTCAATCATCATCAACCGTTCATAGTACTGCGGGTCCTGAGCCCAGACAAATAATTTGTTCATTTGCTCCTCTTCTAAGGCGGGCCTGACTTTAGCAACTTCGGACCTCCAGCGAGTAGCATACTCGCGAAATGTCTCCGTGAGCTTCTTCTTCAAATTCTGGATATAGAACACGTCTGGTGCATTCTCTGTATTAAATCTAAATCTGTACATAAAGTCAGATGCCATGCTCACCCAGCTTGACAACTTCTTGGGATCTTGGCTGATGTACCAAGACAATGTATCTCCTTTCAAACTCCTCATGAACAACTTCATGTGGATCCTTTCATCCTTCCCTACTCCAAATAGCTTGCCACAATAGGTCCTCAGATGGACCCTTTGATTACCCGTACCATCAAAAATTTTGAACTTAGGAGGTTTGTACCCCTCAGGCAGTTCGACATCAGGCTGTATGCAAAGGTCCTCATAGTTGAGCCCCTCGATTCCTTTGCTTCCCTTGATGTCCTGAATCTGGCTGGTTAGTTTCTTAAGTTTCTCGGCCAAGTTCTTGATAAGAAGATCCTTTTAATCAGACTCAGGTGTGTATGAGATAGGTTGGGTGGAGTGTAGCATGGTCTCCACGTAGATAGGATTGTTATGGTGACCTGGTATATGGTCATTTGTGGAGTTCTGAGGTTCTAGGATGAGTAGTGGAGTGTTGTTTGGGGTATGGTAGGTATTACATTGGTTCTTTGGTGGAGCAGCATGATAGTGAGGTGCAGGATGATTCTGCTATTTTGGGATATTTTGAGGAGGTGTAGGGTTTTGAGCGTTGGGGAAGTTGATGTCTGGGGTGTTGAGGGAAAATGATAGGTTTGCTAGATTTCGAACCTGATCGAGCTCTTCCTGGAATTTCAATAGATTTTGTTCAAGTTGTGACACATTCTCATTAGGAACCCCAATACCTTGGCCATCAGTGGCCTCTACCCATTCAGCTTTGTTCTCCTTCCTGATGTTATTTAAATCTTCCATTTTATTCTTTCCTTTGTTCTTTCCTTTAGAGGGACTAGGAGGAGGAATGGGTGGAGGGCCCCTAGATCTTGTGAAATAAGATGATGATGCTAGAGTACACGAACTAACCTTTGGGGAGGGGAATAAAAATAAAGAAAACAAAATAAAAACAAAAGGTAATCAAGTCAGTGAGGATTATAAAAAGTATTGCAATATTTAAACACATGGTATGGGAATGTAAAGCGTTTTTTAATTTGGGAACCTCTTTGTGCCCGAGGTAAGCCTAGCGACAAATTGATTTGGAGAACTTAGAATGCTAAATGCTTCATTTTATTGATAAAAAATAGGCAAATCCCAAAACGACACTAAATAAGCAAGAAATAAAGGTCTTATTACATTCATAAAGCGAAAAAGTACATGCCTATCTATTTGGTCCCAGAAGGACCTTCCCCAGACTCGACATCCTTGTCTCCTTCGAACAGCTTCCCTAATTCTTGAAGTCCCAGCAACAGGTATGCTCTGGCTAGATGTCCACCTTCGGTCCCTTCAGCCTTTTGACAGTCTTCAACCCTTTTGAGAAATTTTCCCTCTAGTTCTACTATGCCTCGCTCCAAGTATCCAAGCCTTTTGTTGGCACTGATAGCCATGTCTTTCCATTCCTCAATCAGCTTCTTGTTGGATTCTTGTATCGCGCGGAGTTCACTCTCGCATTCGCGGATCCTTTTGTGCAGCTAGTTGTATTTGACTTGCGCCTCGGCCTTTTCATCTATAATTCTGTGGCCTTGAACGAACCCTGGCTTGCCCAGATCATCCCAATTATCTTCCAACCATCCAGAATAGAAAGGGGTACAACCGGCATGATATCTTTGTGAAATGGTAAAAGCCTAAAAATCCCCAGCAGGGACGCCATGCTGTTGCACCCCCTTTTTCTCGCAAAATTACGGTTCATGACATTTTTGGTTGAGACAACTCGTTCCTTTTGGGAAAGGGGTTTGCACTTTTGAAGAGTCACCTAACGATTTATGGTGCGTTAGGGCACCTAGAGGGTTCATTGATAACTACGTTTGATAACCAGAGACAAGGTAAGGGCTTGAAATTATCCTAAG
Organism: Nicotiana glauca; assembly: GCA_026770625.1. NCBI lineage: Eukaryota > Viridiplantae > Streptophyta > Magnoliopsida > Solanales > Solanaceae > Nicotiana > Nicotiana glauca. The sequence continues at coordinate 12,469 of MU771431.1, read as the reverse complement.
GGGAAGGTGTTAGGAACCCCTCAGGATCCACCAGTGTAGTTCCCGGCCAAACAACTTTTGTGGATTTGTACAATTTAGAAAATAAACAAGTATGGCTCAAATAATAGGGGATTTAAATTGGAATACACGAATGTTTGAAAAAACAGTTTATGAAAAAGCTAGATTTTGAAAAGAATTACAATCTAAGCATATTTGTGAATGTAACGAGATGTCTTAGGTTTGTTAGCCTATAGGATCACACCATTACAATGCTCGGTAATCACTCAATAGAAAGGGGCTACGCGTGGCATTAGCGCACCAGTCATCATATCCATATCTATCCTTCCATTGCCCTTATGGTCATGCAAAGCGAGTGTTGTTCATGGATTCATATCGCGTGCTGCTACACGTCCCTTGTTAATAGTCCTAGAGGGAGTTAGAACCTCTACCTATAGGTGGTTCTAGGCATATCCCTAAGGTTTTTAAAGGTGAAAAATTCTAAGGCGATAAGCAAAACAATTAGGATTTTACGCAAACAAGAACAGGAATGAGTAGATAAAGGCTCAATTTTCCTCCTCAAATAAACATACAAGTAGCACGACTCGAACGCAATTAAGGTTTTTATTAATCAAAGTTCTAAACCAGGATCTATAAGTGATTATGCAAAAATAAACCACATTTTATACCCAGAAGTTATAACCTAGAAGTTGCCTAGGGACTCTTTTAAAAGTTATTAGAATCAGAAACATTAACGACAGAGAGAGCTTCAGGGTAATGTAGTTTTTGAAGATGCCCTAAGGCTTGCTTATATGCAGATGCTGTGTTTTTATCAATGCAGAAACAAACAAGTTTTGAAACAGACTCCTTTAATATCCATAGGCATGATATCTAATGAGATTGAAGCAATTTGAAAGAACTTATTTTCGGGAAATACTTAATACTTAATAAAACCAATTCAGAAATGAACGAGGCGTGATCAAGTTGACTTATTTAGACTAAACTAGATTGAAAAGTATAATTTCGAATATGTTTCCCTATAGGCAAGATATCTAAGTGTAATACTGGTTTTAGCGGTTTGCAGGCGGGGAAACATACATAAATACTCGTTGTACCAGAATCTGGATTAAGTCTTATAGGCATGGAATCTATTATTAATCTGATTTCAAAGACATGATTGTTTGGAACCTATAGGCATGATTTCTAAACACGACAAAATGCAGAACCTTATAAACATGATTTTTACTTAGTAAAGCATACAGATTTAAAAGTAAGGTCCTAGGAGCATGATTGCCTCCCGAATTACCCCATAAATCATGTATCTACACACCCTTTTCACTAAATACCTCAATATCTATTTACAAGTTATTACATACCAATGAATGAATTACATAAGTAAATAAAAAATCAAGAAGCTATTCTATAAGGAGCCTTCAATTAGGACTAGATTCCCTAAAGCCTCCAATGAACTAATACGCCTCAATTCCATAGACAATGGCATAGTCTAGGTGCATTAAAGTTCCCTAAGGATCTCAAGGATCTCGGGCAATGCTTACACCTAGACTTGGTAACCAAAATTGAACAAGTGTGTCACACCTCTTTTCTTACTACACCTGGGGAGAGTATAATAAAGGGAGTTTTTTTTTTCCAATTAATGGATAATCGAAATTGGATTTATTATTTAAAGAATTTAGAATCGCCACTTGGGAGATTTATGGTGTCCCACGTCACCAGTTCCAATCCCGAATCGAGGAAATGGTTGACTCTGTATTACAGTCCGCGAACCAGAAATCCGGGTAAGGAATTCCGTTAACTCGGGAGAAGGTGTTAGGCATTCTCGAGTTCCGTGGTTCTAGCACGGTCACTCAATTGTTACAATTGGCCTATTATTTGATTTTAGAACATTTTAAACCAATGTGCATTTAGCTTTCAAACCGCTTTTATTTAATTAATTAAAGGGAGATTGCAACGTTATTTAAAATATGTTTCGAACCACGTCACATAAATTCACCACAGTTCATAACACTTTTTATCTAACATTGAGATTTTGATTTGGGTCACATAAATGTGAACCCGAGTTTAGGAAGGTAATGTTATTAAAGTACACGCCTAAAGCAACTACGCATTTTTAACTTTGCGAGGGCCATGAAATTTTGCTAATGGCACGCCTCGAATTCTAAGGTTAAGTTAAAACTAATTAAAATGAGGGTCGTGTAATTATCATTTTATTTGGCGCGGCACACCTCGATTCCATTTTAAAAGGATATTCAAACTAAATCTCGGAGGGCCATAAATTATTTATTATGTACTATGGCTCATGTCCAATCTAGTGAATTGATGAATTAATTAAAAAGGCCACTAAAATTGTAACTATCCTAAACGTTAAAATCTAAGCTGGACCACTAAAGCAACTCAACACTAATGCACGATCCACTCCAATATTTGGGCTTGAAATCGATATAAAAAGCCCAAATCTAGAAGCCACTGAATGCTTATTACATACACACGTGAAGTTAGGCCATAGAAATCTGGCCTGAGGCTGGCCCAATGAAATGAGGTTGAGAGCCTCGATCGAGCCCCTTTGACAGTACCATACATGCATTGAATTGATCACTTATTTGCAGCCAACCAAAAAAACTCAAGACCCAATTAAATCAGAATCCAAAACATATGCAGGAACTTCCATTTGACTTCTAGATTTCATAAATTTTTTAAACAAGGAATAGTAGGTAGATAAGTTGATTAAATTCTCCCAAATCAAACACCCATTGGTTCATCATGCTTGACATCAACCTGTTAGCTAACTATACAAAAAACGAACGTGAGACTCCCAATTTATTTAAACCTTGGCCAAATCCCTACGAGTAGTAAGTGTAATTCCATGGAATGACATGATGAGCAAACAAAAAGAAACTTCACTTGGTTTAATTCTACATCTACACCAACCAGAATAACAATTAGAAGACTTCACTTTCAGGAACAGGCAATCACCCTTTTTAATCAAACACAATCTGATTCTTAAAAAAAATGATGAGCTAAAAATAAAAAATAGAGCTTAATCACATGATTTAACATATGCATATTAAATATGTGAATGGCTTAACCAACAGTCCATACACACAGAATATTCAAATGTCCTGCACCATCAAACTACCAGATCTCATATTTTACATCTAAACCAAATGTGGTATGAATTTCCTAGAAAATACAACACTACTACTATATCAACATGAACAAACAGGGCCAAGTATTATTACACTACATCACTAACTTTAAAATTCTAAATAAACAGCCAACATTCATGGTTAATGGAACAGTATTTATTCATAGAATCTTCAGGCAATTACAGCTTCCACATTTGCATCTCATCTTTCATAGAATCAGGGAATACTTGGAGGTAAATGAAATAAGAAAAGGAAGAATCAGCAGTGATAGCAGCAGACACTCAGCATCAGAGAACCACCCAGATTCAACAATTAAACCTAGGAGATTAACTCAGAAAAAACCAGTGGAAAATTTAACCATCAATCAGCTTGAATCCAAACCTCCAACAACCAAACTTCAATCCATTTTGAATATCAGAATAGGAATTTATTTTTTTAGAAATAAAAAGAAACCACTGAAGTTTTCTAATGGAACAGTAGAACTTTGGCCCTTTTTTTTTTTGTGTGGAATTCTACCTATATTTCTCTTAGGTTTGTTGGGTCTGAATTTTCAGCTCTTTTTTTTGTTACTTGCAGAAATTCCTTCTCCTACGTATCTTAGGTCTATTTTTTCTGACTTGCAAAGCAAGTTTGGGTTACCTATATAGGCAAGGGACTAGGGCAACATATCAGATTATTTGTTTCAATTCTAGTCCCTTTCTAATTCCTATTTTTGCTACTTGATCCATCATTTACTGACTTGTTACCCAAGCATCCTATTTCTGTTATCAAAGATTCTCTAATCTAGACTACCCAAATTACCCCTAACACCCCTGAAAATTACATTGGTCAAACTACATGGGTCAGGACTGACCTAAAGCCCAACCCCATACTAGACTGAATTTCCTTTCTTTTGGGATTTTAAAATGATCAGAAACCCAAAACAATGCAGTGATTCCCAATCCAAAACTTAAACCAACAGGAATTACGAAACAAGCCAATTGATAATAAACAAAAAAAATAGAAACAAATGAGTAATTCCAAAACACATATCAAATTAACATGCTAGATTAATATTAAAATTAAACTAATGATTCGACACCAAACTACCTAAACTAATTATCAGAAATATCATAGCTTAAGATAAAAATCACATAGAGATAGGACAACACTGACTAAGAAGAAAAAACAAACAGCCTAAGAGGGGAGGGGAAATTGAATTCAAAATATGGAGATAGAACAGGAAAAACAAATGAAGCAAAAAAGGTGAATAAAAATGCGAAGCAAGAAAAGGAAACTTACAAGTTTGGACCTGAAAACAGCGGGTGAATCTGTTTTAATCTCGAAATGGTATAAATCATCGATTCTTTGTGAGGAATGGACAAAGAATATCATCTCGAGATGAAATAGGCTCGGAACCATCAGCGATCTTAGAGGGGTGACCTTGCATGGAGGAATTTAATTTCGACCCTAGAACTCGAAACTTAGATTTAAGATTCGAGAGGCTTTGAAGGGATTCGAAAGAAGCTGAATGGGGATTGGAGATGGGGGGTTGAGGTGGTTGTAGGGTGTGATTCTGGTGGAGTTTAGTGGTGGCGCCGCCCCCAGATAGGGTTGAGAATTCGGGGGCGGCTATCGTTAGGGTTTTGGGGGATGAGGGAGATGAGAGACGACGGGGTAGGGGGTGAGCGTTTGGACACTTAAATATTACGGATACCACACTTATGAGCCGTTAGATGGATTAACCGTGATGACTCAGATCTCTTTTAAGCGCAACAATGTCATTTGGTCGGTAGGGGGGGCTGGATCGAGTTGGGGCACGAATATTTGGATGGGTTTGGGCGGATTAGGGCAGGCCTGGTCGGGTACTTGGTGTTTGGGCCTGGAATAATTAACCTGAAATGGCCCAAAACTGAGATTTTTTTTCTTTGTCCTTTCTTTCATTTTTCTTTCTTTTTTATTTTTTTTATTTTTCTGATATCTTTTAAATTCTTTTTAAATTGAAATAAAATAAAAACAAACTTAAATTAATCCCTAATCAAATTATTCTATCAATTTAAATTAATTACTACATCTAACACTTATTACACCTAATTAAAACCAAATTAAACGGAATGCTACCAAAATTCCAAACTAAAATTAAAATGAGAAAATAAACTATTTTTTGTGTGATTTTTCCTCTTTGTAAAGTAAATACCTACTAATTAATTCTTAAAAAATGCAAAGCTAAACCCTAAACGTAAATGCAACATATTTGTTATATTTTTCACCAATGAAAATGCACAGACAAAAAGGCACACAATTAACAGAAAATGCCACGAAAATCCACAAAATTTCAAACACTGAAAGAAATTATTTAGTTTCTAATTTATGGGAGCAATTCATATAGGAAAAAATCACATGCTCACAGCTGCCCCTCTTTGCTCGGAAACACGAAGAGTTTTCGTGCAAAGATAAAATGAGCGGATACGAGCGATTTTTGCCCGTTTGAATACTCCGTGGGAAGTATTTTTGAAAGAATTGACCGCACCCTTCTTCCGGGGTTTCCTACATATCCTAGGCTAAAAAGAAATCAGGTAAGTGTAGTTCAGGAATGTTTGGTAGCTGGGACTACCATGAAGCTGTGATTTCACTGTTGCTGCTGCTAGTGCTACTGCTTACTGAATCCCCTTATTACACTATTACAAAATAAAAGAAGCTATACTAACTATGATCTATGAATTACAAAACCTCTCTATATCTTCAAACTTGATCATGCAGCTCTTGTTGCCATGCTGACTTGTATTCTCCTAGTGAAATTCCTCTGTTGTCGACTTGAATTGTAATCTGAGATGTTTTCCCTTTCTTCAGGCGGATACATGACTGCCAAAACTTGAACTACATTTTGAGATGCTTTCCTTTTCTCCAGGTGGACGCCTGACTGTTGAACTGTATTTTGAGATGTTGCCCCTTTCTCCGGTGGACACCTGATTGCAGAACTGTATTTTGAGATGTTGCCCCTTTCTCCAGTGGACACCTAACTGTTGAACTTGAATTGTATTCCCTTGATCTCCAGGCGAGTTCGTGACTGCTGAACTTGAATTATATTTCCATGCTCTCCAGGCGGGCTCCTGATTGCTGAATTTGAAATGTATTCCCATGCTCTCCAGGCGGGCTCCTGACTGTTAAACTTAAAATGTATTCCCTTGCTCTCCAGGCGGGCTCCTGATTGCTGAACTTGAAATGTATTACCATTGTCATGACCCCAACCCGATCATGATGGCATCCAACACACTACTAGGCAAGCACGATCATTTATAACAATAACCCCACTTATTAAACAGATGAAAATAAATGCCATTTAAGTCAAGGCCTAAAATACTGATAATAATGCGGAACAAAAATCTAACAAATACCAATACAGCCAACGTGGACCCGGTGTCACGAACATGAGCCTCTAAAAATACAGAGTAACATCCTACTACAAAGCCTGTCTAAAAGTTGATAATGCGGAAATAAATGGATAGGGATAGAAGGGAGAATCAACGGCTGCGAATGCCCTGCAGCTACCTCAAATACTCCCGAAATAAGAACTCTGGAAAGCTAGTCAAAGCTCACTCAGCCTGAGAATGCCCTGGATCTACACACAAGGTACAGGGAGTAAAGTGAGTACTCCGACCCAGTGAGTAATAAACATAACTATAGTCTGAAAGTAAGAAATCGCAGAAAATGCACAAAGTAATCTATATCTAGAAGTTTAGATCAACATTAGTGAAACGGTAACCAACAAGTAATACAGTCAAGAATAATGCGTGAAAAGATGCAACACATATAACAAAACAATCTAGTACCCGCTGCAGCGTGTAGCCCGCTCCACTTATTTAACGTCGACGGCGCTCACTAGGGTGTATACAGACTCCGGAGGGGCTCCTACAGCTCAAGCGCAATATTAGCCATGTCGTGGCATCAAATAGGCTCTCGGCCTCAATATCAATATATCATCGTTGCGGCATGCAACCCGATCCATATCAAAGGGGAAAACATCCTCACTATCGGGTCCCCGACCCATCTCAGTCAAATAAGTTCACAGCCAATCGGGCATGACATGCTATAGGGATCTCAGCCCTCATATTCTTTTCCATTTAATATTCATGTATAAACACAATTATTATATTGTTTTTAACAGTTGAAAGCATGACTGAGAGTATATGTTATGCACACAAGTTAGGAAAAACATATAAGGATCCCCTAAGAATTCTACAGGTCGGCACAAGGCCCCAAACAAGGCAATAAGCCCAATTCAAAATGACAAAGTATGTGTCTCAATCGCCAATATAATAGAATTTAACACTCGGGATGGACCAAGTCTCAATCCCCAATAGTAAACGACCACGCACTCATCGTGGAATGCGTGTCACGCCTCAATATAGTGTTACGATGTGAAAGTCCGGGGTTTCAAACCCTCATAGCAGCATTTACATCCATTACTCACTCTAGCCGGCCCAAGACTAGCTCGCAATGCCCTTTCCTCTCGAATCGACCTACTCGCGCGTCGAATCTGGCCAAACCCACAACGAATACATTACAATAGGCTAAGGGGATATAACCCAATCGAAAAGACTCGAAAAAAATATCGAAAATCACGAAATTGGCAAAACTCGAGCCCCGGGCCCACCTCTCGAAATCTAGAAAATTTTACATAACGATCCTTATCTCGCCACGAGTCTACATATCACGTTCACAAGAATCGGAGTCCATTTGACCCCTCAAATCACATGTTTAAACTCTCTTATGTGTCAAGCCCTAACCTTCATTTTTAACCTTTAATTCCTTGGGTTTTCAGTGTTAATCCATGTTTATACGCCATAATATCATAGTCCAAGTCCAAGAATCCATACCTAATGATATCCCTTAAAACCCTCTTCAAAAATCGCCCAAAACCCTCTTAGTTCGAAGTCTAAAATGTTTGTTCTTTCAAAATTCGCGAAGAAGACTTAATGAAATATCTGCCCAGGCCTTTTCGCTTCTGCGGTTACCGTTTCTATGGTTCTTCCACCGCTTCTGCGGTTTTCCATCAAGTCACCCTAGACCGCTTCTGCGGTCCAAAACCGCACCTGCGATGACCGCTTTTGCAGAAACCCTTCCGCTTCTGCAAAAGTCACTTAAGTGCCACGACCGCTTTTGCGGTCCATATATCGCACCAGCGAAACCGCTTATGCGGACTCTTGTCCGCTTCTGCGGAAAGTTCAAGCCCCCCACTAGAACTGCTTCTGCGACCTCCCCGCCGCATCTGCGGAACCGCTTATGTCGTCCCTTTTCCGCAGATGCGGAAATGATAGAACCAGCAAATCCCAAAACATGCAACAAACTCCAAACTCTCCGTTTAATCACTCGAACTCACCCCGAGGCCCCCGGGACCTCAACCAAAAGCATAGACATGATCTATTACTTTATTCAAACTTGCTCGAATCATCAAATCATTATCGTTAACATAAAAATCATCAAATTTCACCAAATCAAAGCCTAAGTTTATCAAATTCTTCCGAAACTCACATTCGATCAAAAACCCGACCTAAACACCTCCGATTCAACTGAAATTTTGCACACACATCACAAATCACCTAACGAAGCTACTGCAACTCTCGAAATTCCATTCCGACCCTCGGATCAAATCTCACCTATCAACCGGATATCGCCAAAATGCTAACTTCGCCAATTCAAGCCTAATTCTACATCGAACCTCCAAAATCACTTCACATTGTGTTCCTAAGCCTCAAATCATCCCCCGAAGCTAACCAAATTGTCAAAAATCACATCCGAACCCTCTAACTCACAAGTCAACTTCCGGTTGACTTTTTCAAACCAACCTTTCCTTAAAGAGGCTAATTGCCCCATTTCCTATCAAATCCAATCCGAACCAACTCAAACTCATCCAACACATATAATAAATCATGAAGAAGAAATAAACGGGGAAAATGGGACGGAAACACATGAGACGACGGGTCGGGTCGTCACATCCTCCCCAACTAAAACAAACGCTCGTCCTCGAGCGGGTCAAGAAACATACCTGAAGTCTCAAATAGGTGAGGGTATCTGCTCCGCATTTCCTGCTCGGTCTCCCAGGTAGCCTCCTCCACGGGATGACCTCTCCACTGTACCTTTACCGAAGCTATATCTTTTGATCTCAATCTCCGAACCTGACGATCAAAAATAGCCACTGGCTCCACATCATAGGTCAAATCATCATCCAACTGAACCGTGCTAAAGTCTAACACATGAGACGGGTCTCCAACATACTTCCGGAGCATAAAAATATGAAATACCGGATGAAACCCTGATAAGCTGGGTGGCAAAGCAAGCATATAGGCCACCTCCCCAATCCTCCTGAGTATCTCAAAAGGACCAATGAACTGTGGACTCAACTTCCCTTTCTTTCCAAATCTCATAACGCCCTTCATAGGCGAAACCTTCAACAAGACCTTCTCTCCTACCATATAAGATACATCTCGAACCTTCCTGTCCGCATAACTCTTCTGACACGACTGAGTTGTACGCAGTCTCTCCTGGATCACCTTCACCTTCTCTAAAGCATCCTGGACCAACTCTGTCCCCAATAACCTAGCATCGCCGGGCTCAAACCAACCAACTAGAGATCTACACCGTCTCCCATATAAGGCCTCATATGACGCCATCTGAATGCTGGATTGATAGTTGTTGTTGTAAGAAAACTCTGCAAGAGGTAGAAACTCATCCCAAGAACCTCCGAAATCAATCACACAGGCACGCAACATGTCCTCTAATATCTGAATGGTAGGCTCGGACTGCCCGTCCGTCTGAGGATGAAACACTGTGCTCAACTCTACCTGTGTACCCAACTCTCGCTGAAAAGTCCCCCAAAACTGGGAAGTAAACTGAGTGCCTCTATCTGAGATAATAGTAACTGGAACCCATGCAATCGGACAATCTCACGAATAAAGATCCCTGCCAGCCGCTCTGAAGAATATATGGTATACACTGGAATGAAATGCGCGAACTTGGTCAGCTGATCCACAATCACCCAAATCGAGTCGAACTTCTTGAAAGTCCGAGGAAGACCACTCACGAAATCCATAGTAACTCTCTCCCATTTCCACTCAGGAATAACCATCTGCTGAAGCAAACCGCCCGGTCTCTGATGCTCATATATTACCTGCTAACAATTGAGACACCGAGCAACAAATCCCACAATGTCCTTCTTCATTCTCCTCCACCAGTAGTGCTGTCTCAAGTCCTGATACATCTTTTCGGCACCCGGATGGATGGAATACCACGAGCTATGGGCCTCCCAAAGGATCAAATCTCTAAGCCCATCCACATTGGGCACATAAATCTGGCCCTGCATCCTCAACGCACCGTCATCACCTATAGTCACATCTCTAGCATCTCCGTGCTGAACTATGTCCCTGAGTACAAGCAAATGCGGATCATCATGATGGCGCTCTCTAATGCGATCATACAAGGAAGACTGAGAAACCACGCAAGCCAATACCCGATTGGGCTCTGAAATGTCTAGTCTCACCAACCGATTGGCCAAAGCCTGAACATCAACTGCAAAGGGCCTCTCCCCAACTGGGATATACGCCAAACTCCCCATACTAACTGCCTTTCGGCTCAAAGCATCGGCCACTACATTGGCCTTTCCCAGATGATACAAAATGGTAATATCATATTCCTTAAGCAACTCAAGCCACCTCCGCTGCCTCAAGTTAAGATCCTTTTGTTTGAATAAATGCTGAAGATTGCGATGATCGGTGAATACCTCACAAGATACTCCATATAGATAGTGCCTCCAAATCTTCAAGGCATAAACTATAGGAGCCAATTCTAAGTCATGAACAGGGTAGTTCTTCTCATGGGGCTTCAACTGACGAGAAGCATAAGCAATCACTCTACCCTCCTGCATCAATACACAGCCAATCCCGACTCTCGAAGCATCACAATAAACGGTGTAAGAACCTAAAGCTGATGGCAAGACCAATACTGGAGCTGTGGTCAAACCTGTCTTGAGCTTCTGAAAGCCCTCCTCGCACTCGTCCGGCCATACAAACAGAGCACCCTTCTGCGTCAACTTGGTCAAGGACGAGGCAATAGATGAGAAACCCTGGACGAACCAGCAATAATAACAGCCAAACTGAGGAAACTACAAATCTCTTTGGCCGAGGATGGTCTAGGCCAACTCTAAACCGCCTCAATCTTCTTTGGATCGACCTGAATACCATCACTGGACACCACGTGTCCCAAGAAGGCCACGGAACTAAGCCAAAACTCACACTTGGAGAACTTGGCATACAACTGCTCCTCCATCAATCTCAGTAATACAACTCGCAAATGCTCCGCATGCTCCTCCTGACTACGCGAGTATACCAAAATATCATCTATAAATACAAATAACAAACGAGTCCAGATACGGTCGAAATACATTGTTCATCAGATGCATGAATGTTGCCGGGGCATTGGTCAGCCCGAAAGACATAACCTGAAACTTATAGTGACCATATCTAGTCCTGAAGGCCATCTTAAGAATGTCTGAATCCTTGATCTTCAACTGGTGATAGCCCGAACGGAGATCAATCTTAGAAAACACTCTCGCTCCCTGAAGCTGGTCGAATAAATCGTCGATGCGAGGCAGGGGATACTTGTTCTTCACTGTTACTTTGTTCAACGGCCTATCGTCAATGCACATTCTCATTGTGCCATCTTTCTTCTTCACAAATAACACAGGTGCACCTCACGGTGACACACTAGGCCTAATAAACCACTTTTCTAGGAGATCCTGAAGCTGATCTTTCAATTCTTTTAACTCTGCTAGTGCCATACGACACGGCAAAATGGAAATGGGCTTGGTGCCCGGCACCAGATCAATACCAAAATCAATGTCCTTGTCCGGGGGCATACCCGGCAGGTCTGCAGGAAATACATCAGGGAAATCCCTCACAACGGGAACAAAATCTATACTGGGAGCCTCGGCTCCAACATCACACACGAAGGCCAAATATGATAGACAACCCTTCCCAACCATACGCTGGGCTTTCAAGAAAGATATAACTCTACTAGGGACATAGTCAGTCATACCACGCCACTCGATTCTCAGAACACCCGGCATAGCCAAAGTGACTGTCTTTGTATGACAGTCTAGAATAGCATGACACGGAAATAACCAGTCCATGCCTAGAATAACATCAAAGTCTACCATGCTCAATAGTAATAAATCAACTCGGGTCTCCAGACCCCCAATAGTAACAAGACAGGACCGATACATGTGAGCACGTGATTTTTACCCCAAGTAAAGAATTCCAAAAAATTAAAAAATAAATAAAAGGGAATTAATTAGG